>MU795064.1:0-69110 GCA_027886305.1 Lentinula aff. lateritia
TCCGGCTGGATTGCCTTTCCAGGCAAAAAAGCACTCGAGAGGCCCAAAACGCTAAGGGAAAGGGCATGCCCTTTCCGGGTGTAATATAGTTAGGGGTCGACCCCTACCCAACCCCTACCGCCGTTTTCGAAACTTGTATATAACCCCTAAAATCTGGCCGGAATCGGAAGTGGATCATTTCACGCGCAAAAAGTTTGCCCTTCACAGTCTTCTGGCGTCTACTATCGAGAAAGCGGGTTCCTTCGTAGTGGAGAGTAGATCATCAAGATGGAGTATGGCGATGAAGGTAAATACGTTTACAGGACAATGGACAGCGAGGAGAAATTCGTGAAGGACTTTGAGTTATACCATCCCACCCCCCTGACTGCTGGTATCGCTACTCTCCCGAATGATGCACACTTCAGTGCTGTGACCGTGTAATCGGCTTCTCTGAGAAGTGGACGGCAGATATCTTGAAATGTTTTTTTGCTCGTATACTTCTAGGCGTGTCCGGTTTCCCCGGGGGGTCCGTTGCAAGTCTGGCGGCTTGCTCAGCTCTTGCGAGCTCTGTGTTTCTTCCAAGCTCATTGGAGAAACTTTTTAAAGGTGTAAATTACCTCCTACTTGAGTTGAATCCTCTCTTAGATGCGTCCTTACGGTTTTAAACTGTGGGAAATTCGCAGGAGATGGAAGTGAAGTTTCAAGGTTTGGCACCTCCACTTTATTTCAACCACAACCTATTCGTTCTCCTACCTATCCACTCGCGACTTACGGACCGTTCCCCAATGTTTATTCACCCTTCTCCACGCGTTCTGGTCCGCCATCCCCTTCACCGTACGGCTATTCTTCTCATCGCTCTCCACAATACTCTCCCGACGGCTTGCGTACCCTATCGCGCTCTGGCTCACGCAAATCGTCCCGGTCACCGATTTCCCGCTCCCCTTCTCATTCGGAACTCTCCCGCAATTCATCTTACCGGTCGAATTTGAACAACTCTGCATTTAGGCCGGTCAGTATTATGTCGAAGAAGAACAACAGCAACGGAAATGGATCTGGATCTGGAATTAGGAATGGGAATACGAATGAGGGATCGAACTCGCGGAAGGGAGGCTCCGAGATCGACGGTGGAGAAGAACAACAAAGAGTTGCTGCTGAAGATTATGGGAGCTCTGGGAGCTCAGGTGGTCCCAGTTCTTCTATGAACCCATCTCCCATATCGCCATCGGCCGCTGATACGACAGCTGTGGGCCAAGGCGCAATCTCCATCTCCGCTTCGATGTCCACCAATGGAGGAAAACCAGCTCGGAAGGACAAGGCTGTTCAGTGGCTGGATCACCATCTGAACTCTCAAGCTGCGCAAGCTCAGGCCCAGGCGCATGCTCAGCACCGCGATATTGATTTAAACGATCCTCCCGCTTCGGCTACTCAAGGTCTCGGTCTTATCGTGGATGGATCGCTCATAGATAATCAAACGTCTGCTCAAGTGTCAGAACGGTTGAAACAGTTGAAGGATCTGAAGCAAAGGAGATTGAAGGGACAACAATTCGAATCGGAGGGTTTGAAGATTAAGGAAATGCAGTTGGAAAAGATTACTGAGGACAACGGTCGCAGGTCTTGGTCGCCGCATGCGTTGGATGAGAAGGGTATCGATGTCAGTCTTTTCTTCTGTATATTTTTCATATCAGATGATAACAATCTAATATTTGTGTTTTCCTCTCCTTCAGCCTAATCCATTCATCGAGCTCACTACAGCACTGGAACGACATCAATCGAAGAGTTTACCAAGAGCCGGAAACAGCAATTTTTCATTAACTCTTCCCCGGATGCCGCCATCTGCTTATCCACAGTCGGACTCGGCTACGACGGAGAAAAGTAAAGCCACTGCTCCTGCACCCTCTGTTCCATTCCTGCCACCTCCGCCCGTACCGTGGGTACACTACTTTCCGCCTCCACGACCTCGAGCAGGCATGACTCCGGTCCATCTCCCACCCATCGAAAGCCATGCCTTGAAAGACTTTCCTCAATCAACTGCTCCACGAGGAGTCGAATCATCTCCCACGGACACCTCCCTTCCTACGCCAAATCGACCTGTTTCCGGTATTTCCGGCTTACAGACTCCAGCTAGAGCTAGCACCACTGCCGAATCATCTCCTGATACCGCCATGCGCCACGCTATGCTTCCTATTGTTCCTAAAGAAGATCTTCATCCGTCTATGATTGGGCCTGGTAGTAATATTGGCGTCAAAGGATTCTGGGCGAATCTCCAATGTCATTCCTCTTTTCCCGATCCAACTCGCATTCCTCTCCTTCCGACACCGACTTTTCTCCATACCCTCCTTACACTACACATACCCTTTTGACGCTTTTGAATTCGTTGCCAACCAATGAAAGTGGTTCATTCGTTGGCACCGCTCCCTTCTCAATTCTCTGACTCACACAAAGCAACTGGGAATGGCTATGGGTATCTTTCCTCTTACCCGACCCTTGTACTTGGTTTAGCCGACCTCCATGAGCTGCTAGAGCTCATATCAGAGCACCTTGATGTCGAGACGCCATTCGTGTTTAGCAATGGCGATAGACAAGTATGTGGAGTATTTAACCTCCAAGAGCGGCAGAAACACAAATCTAGGGAAGAGCGGAGGCCGTATAGCGGGTTTCGACGACGAGTCACGATTCGCTGGTCCTCACGAGCTCGGGATGCTCTTACGCTGGGGACTAGCCCGAGTCCTTCGGATAGAATCTTCTTCGCCACCACAGTCAACTACTACGCCTCAGAATTCCGGGACGCCTCATACTCGGACTCTTACACGCGGCCTGATTCCATATCTTGCATACCTCAACTAGGCAAAACAAGAACACCTCCTCTCTTATCGACTAACACATTTCTCCGGCCTACTTGATACCCGGACGCGGATTTCCGTCTCTGTCAAAGTAGTAGACGAGTTCGGCGCAGAGGAGACTTTTGGAGAGATGAGTATAAGGAGGTGATACCAACGGTGTTGAAGGAGACGTTAATAACGTTGTTTGCGTTATCGGCGAAGCTGGTAGCACACTCAGCAAAATTAGGAGCTACGCCTCCCGGGGTAAGTCCGCTTTTTGGACCGTTGTTGTTTGGTTTGGGGGCGCTGCCTAGCGACCTCATCTCAGTGTCTTCCTCCTCGATATATCCTTCTGCTGTCCCTCCGCCTTCAGCTATCACCTCTTCTTCCTCTACCTCGACCATCCCTGATCGAACATTTTTTGAGTCAACCTACACCTCTTACCTCCGTTCCGTCCACGCCACCGAACACTGTCTCCTTTCCTTCATCCGATGGCAAGATACTCCTACCTCCTTAGGTGGAGGTGGATCAGGTGCCGGAGGTATCCCATGAAGGTTGAAGGAGTGGATTAAGGATTATCCGCGAACACTCTCCGGCCATGCCCGAGTGCTCGCGATCGCCGACCTGTTGGGAAGCGGTGGATTCAGAAATCGAGAACAGCATAGTCTTGGACTCAGAAAGGGAGCACAGACTATACGTGTACTTCCTGTTCGACGTACGGTCCCTGTATACGACAGAGATCTTGTCCGATCCTCGGCTAAATGGGGTTTGCCGAGCTATGCTGCAGTAGAAGGAGGAGGGTTCAATAGTCTGCCGGGAAATAAAGAATGGGGGAGGATGTCCCCACCTGTACAGGTATCCCAAGGTAACATTATTAGTAATGGTGGATGTAGGGACAAAGGGAGAGGAGGAAAGATGCCTGTGAGGTATTCTGACAGTTATCGGAAGAAGATGAATATCCCTCCGGGAGTCGAGCCTAGGTCTTCTCCGTATGCTCTTCCGTTATCAGCGCTCCCGTCGTCCTCATCATCCTACTCTTTGTATTCCTCGTATTCTTACGCTTCGACATCAAGTCCTTTGACGAGGTCTACCTCAGCAGCTTCCACTCCAGTTCCCCTGTATCATCATCTCCTACATCTCCTTCCACCTCCCATCCTTCTGCTCAGTCATCCCGATTCAAAACCCTCGCGGACGCTCACTGGGGTCAATTCGAATCACCCGGTCTCCTTTCACCTCCTAGTTCATCCGCGCGAGGCAGCAGAGATATTGAGAGCGCACCCAAATTTGATCATACAGAAAGTGCCCGAAGAACTCAAAGAGGAATCAGGGATTCTGTCGATTGGGGGGAATTCGTGAATGGTGGGTTTGATTTGAGTGAACAAAGGAGGAGTGGGGGTGAGAGTCCGGTGGCACTTTCGTCATCAACTAACTCCTCACATTTGAATAACAATGGGTATGGGTATGATTATGGTGCAGGAGATGATCCAGATAAGAGCTATGTCGGGGCAGATGGAAGATTAATCGATGTAGGTGAATTCACATTGGATACGGGCCTTGATGCTGCCTTGCAATTCAACCTGAGTGAATTCGGGATCATCGGATCAGGTAAAGATAGAGATAAAGACGGGAAGGAAGGGAAGGAAGTGAGAGGAGAAAGAGAGAAACCATTACTGGTGTCAGTTCGGGGAAGAGGTTAAAGAAGGAACAGGTAAGCTCACGTCTTCAATATTTTTTTACAAAGTTGACAGCTTGCTTTTTTCTGCCTCTTCTCTCACCCTTTGCCCTTTCTCCTCCCTCTTCCCTGTGACCCTTTCTCATCTTTTCTTTCTGCCGACTCCCTACTTTTCACCTCATCCACAATTAAACGAATAATTGAACGCACGATCCCAAGAAAGCCCCTTCCACCATTCACCTATGACTCCACCCCTCTCCTCCTCCCAGGATCTGAGACGCTCATCGAAGCTGCGTTCGTGGATGTCTGGACGGATCTGGTTAGTTGGGGTTTGCCGAGTCAGGGTTGGGGGCTATTTCTCAACAAGGCTTAGGCTCGTTGGTGATCTGGTTACAGGGCTGTGGAATTCGTCTTCGATGGCGCAGTAAGTCTTTTCTTCCCCTTGCCCTACTTCCCCTTGTTTCTTTCCATTTGTTCCCCGACGTTGTCCTCTTTCGTACTCCGCGCTTCCTTTTCTCTGTGTTCCTCTCTCTCTCTCTGTGTCTTTTCACTTACTCCTTTCCCAGTGCCGGTTTTGACTCAAACACCAAAGGGGTGATTGAACCCGCCAACCACGCTAAATGAACGAAATGAAATTCACGTACAGCCACGCGCATCACCTCAAGTCCGTCACACCTTCAACTTGTCCCACATCGCTTCGAGAATTTAGTCTGTATAACTTCTTGATGGACAATAATCTCCCCGCCTATCTTCTTATAAAGCATCCACATCGCGACGAGCCATGTCAATGTTTAACATGTACATTTGGCAGTTCATGCTTCACTTTGAAGCATCTTCCGCATATCACGCTGGCGTCATAATCGTGCTCACCATGACTACAACGATCAATTAGTCGCCTTCTCCGAATGCTGATTCCGAATCCAGCGCTGGACACGCTCGGAACTGCATATGGTGGATGTTGAGTTCTATGAGCAGAGGACAAAGAGACGGTGATCGTGTTCAATTCTGGTAAGCGACAAACCTACCTCTAGAAATTTTCGCTCTGTTCATTTCGCTTCCCTATTTACGCAGTTCCACCTATTGACTATCGACGGAGTTTAGTCTCAATGCTTCAACCCCATTCGACGTATTTCATATGCCCCCACGTTCCTCTCTCTTTCCCCGACTGCGTTGCGCGAATTTTTCGCACGTAAGGGAGAAATCCTGCTGCGCTCGCCTCAATCATATCACCCTCCCTGAAGTCCGGTTCCACAATGACTACCGTGTTCGATCTCGTGGTAAGTACTGTGTTATTTTGTTTCCCAACTGGTTGTTCTGACATGTGTAAAGTGGACACGTATTTGGCGCAGACTATCTTCACCATATCGCGCGTCAGACTTGTCCTCTGTACCGAATTCCCTTCAACCCCAGATCAACAGTCAAGCTTCACACTTATTTGGACAGTGTCAAAGCCACGCTCACCGGATCTGGCAGCAGAGGAATGGTCCCTCTGTTGAACAAGCCTGTGCTCTTCATGAGAGGCTTGTTGCAGTTGCCAATACTGGCACTTCTGAAGCCAATCTTCGCTCGCTGATATCAGAATGCAAAACCTTTCTCTCCGGTCACCCTCAAAGTTTACCATGTATCGTCACTCCATCTCTTCAGTCTACAATCAATATAACAAACATATTCTTCATTTCTAGTTTCGGGATTTGCATGTTAGTCTTCGTATGATCGCATGTCTGTGTGAAGTGAAGAGTACGTCGAGGTCGCAGAATCAGCACGTTGATTCATTCAAAGATCAACTTGAAGGGAGCCGAGCAGAATATGATAAACTCCAGGTGCGGTTGTTAGAATTGGATGGGGCGAGGAAAGAGGCGGCTGAAGGGGACAAGAAAGAAGTGCAAGCTACTGCCATGTGACGAGAGCTGGAACTCACGCAAAAATTATCGGAGGTGCAGAACAAATACATACCTCATAGAGTGAGTTTCTGCATTTCATTCCCCTCTGGCGGTGACTGATGCCCTCTGTCATTATAGACAAGTGGGTGTTGTTTTGCGCAGGACCTTACTCTACAATCTCAACTATGCTAACTCAATCAGCAAAAGGTGTTGAATGGACTGGCTCCGGGATGAATTTCATCGTCTCACTGGTCCATCTTACCAGGAACACCCTGATTACTAGCGCCAGACGAGGATTAGTCTTGAGTGAAGAGTGTTTTGAACGTTAGGAGTCGAAAGGGCTCGATGTTCCTGAACAAGAGTTCATGATATCTTTTATGCGTTTGCAGCAGATAGCGTTGTCAGTCTTCCTGGTAATGATACTTCAGAAGGCAGCTCCCCGTATTCGTACGATTGCCGGTCATTTTGCCTGAAGATCTCAAGTACTCAGCCTGCTGCCAGAAATCGCAAGGGATCAACGAAGCATGCTTCTGCACCTCACCGTTGGTGTCAAGGGTTCCTCCTACCTCACATTCCTGAAGTTCTGGACAGTGAGATCGAAGATTCTTCGGAAGTTATCATCTTCGTGTATCAAATGAACTCAGGTACGGCGTCCTGTATTGTTAAAATGTATTTCTAAGTATTTCCTCCTAGAGAGGCTACGTCTCGTTCCATGAGGCGAGTGTAGTGAAGCAATATTAGGCTGAACGTCAATGCAGTAACCTGGGCCTAGTCTCCCTCTTTCACAGGCCATTCAACCATAGTTCTAACATTACCTTGCAGCTTCTAGATTCTGGGGCTTCACAATGACGTAGGTTCATATTCAAGTCTACAGCAGGCATCTCAGAATGAGACTACGCTCATACGGAATATACGTATAACCACATTGTCAATTCTAAGCTCCAATCATATCAATGAGCACGCAAAACTATCGAGAAGCTTCCTGCGGTGCTACGTTGATGTTGATTTCGGTTTCGAGTTCTTCAATGGATGATTACCCACGTATTTATGCATCCACGTTGTCGAACATGTTATCCAGCTCAACGCATTCCATCATCTTTCATTGTGATTCTTGTGAGAATTCGGGTTTACAGACCGAATCTTCAAGTCCGATAGCACATTTTCTTCTCAATGGCGTGTAATTAGCCTTAGGACGGGAGTAGCGGCACGAGGATAGACTCGCAGGTGCGCTGCAAGTGTGGCACGCCAGAAGGTCCCTGAATGTCCACGGTAAACATCGTCATTCGAGGCATTTTGAAAGAAGCCGCAAGCAAGGAAAGCGTTTGGACGCTGGCCACAGATCATGTAATCCTTTGCGTCAATCTCTCGTTGGTCAAACGGGAAAGGGAGCGCCGAATCGTGGATTGTCAATCTCTTCCGCAGACTTCTCTTTGCTTGTGTTTATCGCAAGAAAGGAAAGATCAATGTTCATATCGTGATGAAAACCCGAGTATCCATCCCGTCGTCTTGCTCCTTCCGCTTTGATGCAATGCGCGTCTTGAGGTCTTGATAAAGTTTGGGTTGATACGGAAAATTGGGTCATGAGTACCGAATATGCCACCTTTGGATCGTGGCGCTCATCTAACTGATACAACCCGGAACGGTCAGCCTTCAAAAAGGCACTGCATAGATTCGGACAACACAAACAATACGCTTTTTGGAGATAAGATCAGGGATCCATCGATTCTTCACCAAATTATCCTGGGGTACGTAGGGCACAGAAGATTCAGGTGTTGTATGAGTAGCTGGAGTCCTAATCGACTATCTTTCATATTCACCTAGCGGAACTAACGGCACTTGAAAAGATCATGTTCCGCGGACTAGAAAGGTGAAATGAGTTGTCACATTGTGCGGGCAGGGAGTGAACATACTCCTTCATCCCCGCGTCCCGACTTCAACATTGTCATCTCAAATATGTTTCGGAACATGGTAACTTCGACGAGAGGGATTGGAGAAGATCTATGACGTCTTAATTTCATGATGATATAGAGGAGGATCAAAGCCCTTTGAGGCCGCTTCACCCGTTATCATGGGCGTGTACGGTATAATGAATTGAAAGCTGTACGATTTACTGTAGCTCCGTCGCGAATTAACGGCACGAGGCGAGCTCTGAGTATACGCGTGGTGCGGAATTTTAGGATGTGCTAACCGCAGGCCTTTCATTCTCCAAATACTTATTACATGACCCTTCGCCCTAGTATATATCGACATCATGCAACCGGAGGCACAAAGACCATGGAGAAAGAAATCATCATACTCACCGAAGTCACGATATCGTAGAGATAATAGCCCTCTAAAGGACTGCTCAACGTACCGATTCAAAGACCTGAACACGGCTGCGACTTGGTAGTTTCAACAAATCCCAAGGTCCGCCAACAACTCACTTTGGGTTAAGTCAATCTTATTTAATCGAGAACATGTTCGTTGACCGCAGGTGAGCACAAGCGGCATGATTTCGACCCGGATTCGAACGGTTTTTTGTATTGACATTTGAGATTGGGCAAGAATCGTTCTCCGAAAGAGGGTCCTACCCTGTCCTACCTTTCTGGATCAAGCACATCTGCTGCTTAGGTGATATGATCCTGCAATTGAGAGGTGCTCGAAACAATGAAAAGGGTCGGAAGACCTCAACTGGTGGTTCGGGATCAGATGCAGCGACGTAACCAATCAGGCGTGGCCGAACCCACCTTCCATTGCCTCGTCCCTTTTGCTCACCTACTCCGAGTCAAGATAATCCTTCACTCAAGAGAACAAGATATCTCTGCCTCCAAATACAGAGAACATCCTAGAGAATCAAAGAGCCCTCTCATCAACCGATTCGACTCCAGCAAAAATCCTCACATTTATGCTACAGTTACCTCCGACAACGTTCGAGGGTTACAGTTGGCACTCAGTACTGATGACAAGTGGCTGGTCAATATCCGTTACTGGATCTCCTCTTTCCCATTACTTGCTCTAGCCCCCTTCGCTCTCATTCTAGTAATTGAATTAAATTTCTGCTTCACAGCAGTTAATGTCTATGTTTACGATTTTCCAGCAGTCAATGCAACAGCAGTCGGATGCCAATTTTGGAATATTTCAGGATATTCATTCACAAGTGCCACAAATAAATTTATCAGCGAAATATAGACGAACATCATGAATGACTTCGATCAATCAGATTGCCCGCCAGATTGCCTGACGTGCTGTTCATGAATCTAGAATAATGGAATGCAAAGTCGTAGCATTCTCAATACAAAGCCTTGAGATTCTCGTCATATTTTTCCAATCGCCTGATATTCCTTCCTTGGAAGCCAGTGTACGTATATCTTGTGGCAGCAAAAATAAAATCTTTGATCCTGTACACATTCGCCCGTTGTAGGCGTGAGTATTTTGCCATGACTCGTAGATACATTGTATACATGTGCCACTCCGTGCTAATTCGGGTAAGAATAAAGCACGATTAACGACGAGCAAGACAGGCCAAACGAGTCAATACGAGAGACAGACAAAGTATTCTTTATCTAAAGATAATGCTGTTACAGGTTCTGAGTACAATTTTACAGTTACAGCCAGAGTATTGTAGTCCTCATTGTTACCAGGATTGGATAGTTTGAATATTAAGATTCAAACTCCACCATTGTCCTCACATTTTTGAACATAGTACGTACCTATCGTTGCAAACGGCGAATTTTAACGAGGTGATCATGAGAAGGCTGAGAGGGAAAGAAATTTGCCTGCTATCACTCTGAAAGTACCGACTCAAACCTTGAGGGGGACCGTATACGTGAATCGGCCACCTTTCCGTATGACGCCTCAGCGTGGAACGATGCTCATATCCAACGCGTACTGCACTTCGATAAGATTGAAGGATTTACCCCCACAAAGCGCAGTCAATTTTGGGCGCGTATATTCCCGTTTCGTTTAAATCTACCCGGCAGGCATCAAAATAGGGCGATGCGCATTGATTCTGATTGAACCGTATAGCCTCGTATGGAGGATGTTCTAGTAGTCTTTCTGAGTGTTCGCAGACCGTATGAGGATGTTCCTCTACTAAGTAACGCGCTTGCTAGATGGGAATAACTCGATATTAAATCGGATTTTTGTCCATCGATAGCTTCGCCTGCAAGTGCAAAGAATGAGAAAGAATGTCGCTAGACTTTTTTCACATGTTCTCAGAGCATATGTCGGGCGGAAATGAAAGAGTACGTACGTTCCTGATTTTGAGCAGCATCATACCTTTGCAGTACAGGGAGACAGGGAGGTCCAGGGAAAATCGATGGGACGGAGAGTATTTGACCCGCCAGAAGCTGGAATTAACCCATAGCCCATAGCGCCTTTTGGACGTTGCTTTGCCTTGCGTTGGAGAACAGCTATAATTTCTACATGATACAAAGTCTGACATCACGCGCCGGTCAGAAATGATATGTATGCTCCGGTTTACCGAGGACCAGCGAGGGGGTGATGTCAAGCAACACGGACCATGAAGGGATCCTGTTAGGGTGGTAGCCCGTTGCAAATGATTGAGGTGGAAGTGCATTCGAACGCCTACAGATGGGTGATGACGACGCTGAAACGGTGGAACAGTCGTTGAGGAAAGGGCGATCGCGAATGAAGAAGTTCACAGCCACGAATAGATATATCAACGAAGGATATAACTTTACGTCGCAATATGAGCGAACGACCAAGTGATGGCCATGGGTAAGGATTCCCGAAAAGGAATCTTCAAACGAAGGTGACGTGTCCCGGAATTGGCCCGAAGGTTCCTTTGTTCCCCCGCTCTTTCTCTGGTCAATCGTCAACCGTCGAACTAACCATTAGTCGAGATAGATTGAGCCCCAGGATGCAAAGCACATTCAAGATGGAGGGTGGTATCGGCGGAGGAATAGAAAACTATCGCAGAGAAATGCAGTTTCCAGAATGGTTAGAAAGGAAAATTACGTGAGATGGAAAATAAATGGAGGAAAGATAAACTTTTGCGGTCCATTTACCGGGGCTTGTGGCGTGCTGAGTCGAAAAGACAATAAAAATAATTATCGTCTGTTATGATTACCATCCTGGGAGCAAACAAGCATTCATCCATCTATGCTTTCCGTTTTCGGATCTGGTTCCTCGCGACAACTCAATCGTAATCCGTGCGACGATACGGTTAGCAAGTCCACGGGTCCAGGCTTCTGGTATCATCACAAGGATATTCACATAGCTGCTATAAAATAACTGCTCCGTATTGTCTTTTTGTTTCGTGCCCCGCCTGTCCTATTGTTTTGCCCGATCTACGGCTTAGCGAAACAAGAAGAAAACCCGGAAGACAACAGAGCGACACCTCACTATTATTCTTTCCTCCCCCCACCCAGCGTGCAGGAGTGCTGCACCAATCCAAGCATCCTCATCCATTAACGACCATCCATTTGTTCTTTCACCTCCTTCCTTTCACCCCTCATCCACCTCTCATCCTTTTTGTTCTACTGTCCGATTTGCTTCCGAACATTATGCCCGCACTCCGCACGCGCGATACCCAATCCCGACGTGAGTAGCTACCGAGTTTCACGATATTAATCACTCACCTTTTCTCAGCACTCGAAGTGACGACGGACGCGCCCCAACCTCCCACTTTGACGATAGTTTCACCGACGCCACGCGCCTTCACCTTCCCTTTCACCCATAACCTCTCATCAGACAGTCCCTACTCTACTCCATCTAATTCTCCATTCGAGCCTGACCTCAATTCACTCGCTATTTCTTCCGCATCATCATGTATAACACCGCCTCCGCGAACCCTTTCTCCCACATCATCTTTCACATCTGTATCACCTTCACCCACATCAAACACGAGCACCTCTCATCTCAGCCAGAAATCACCAGGCAACGACGTTGAGCGTCGGCCGAAGAAGGGCGATGAGGACTACGTTAAGCGACCGGAGAATGCGTTCATCCTCTTTAGACGCAAATGCTGCGAGGAGCATCAGGCAGCCGAGGAGGAGACCTCGCCTAGCCGCCTGACGAAGAAACAACGCCAGGCAGATTTATCCAAGACAATCAGCCAACAGTGGAAGTCACTGACGTCTGAAGAGAGGAAATATTGGGAAGAGTTGGCGAAAGAAAAGAAGAAGGAGCACGCACACATGCACCCTGGTTATGTCTACCGGCCTCAGCGTGTACGTGACAAGGACGGGAAGGCGAGGAACAAGAAGCGAAAGCCCAAGGTGAATCCAACCGCAGCTGCTTTGGAGGCTAGTCCGAACAAGGCCACAGAAAGTATGTCGTTCGTTGTCGCTCCTCCGCGTCAACATGGTCGTTCCGCTTCCGCACCGACACCTCCACCTATGTCGTACCAATCCATTCAGCTTCCAAACCTCTATTCTTCTAGCCCCTCCTGCCCAACTTCCCCTTCTCTCCTCCCTATGATCAGTCGGCGAACGACCCACAGCGGAAACCAGGAGGACATCATGGCAGATTTCGACTTTATGCCCAACCACGAGCACCTGCTAGCACCTGCCTTTGGTACCGAGCAGCCCAATCTTCAGGTGAGGCTTGTTTTGATGTGTGAATGATAGTTCGAGCTGATTGATTCCGACTATAGTCTTCGGAGTTCTTGAGAAATATTTTCAATATGTCGTTGAACGAGGCTCCGCTCACTGTTTCTACCGATACCTCTCTACTTCTTCCAGCACATCAAATGATGTCGCCCGCTTCTTCGATGGGTTCCAGCTCGTCTGGACCATCATCGCCTACCACTGGACCCTTTACGCCCACTCATCCTATTCACCCGCACAATGCCTTCGAATTAAGCAACATTCCCAACAGCGCATGTGTACCCGAACTGAACATGCAATTGCAGATGCCAAACGTAGGCTTCTCTGCAAACTACTGGCCTATGCAGTCAGTGTGGCAAGACGAGTCCAATATGGGAATGATGAACAACGACTTCGACCTAAATTCGATACCCTCTATCCAAATGGGCGGGCCAAAATACGTCGACGAAACAAACACTTATGTCGCGTGTCCCGAAGTTATGGGACTGGGCGAGTATTCTCAGGAATATCAGCAAGATTACTCGGACGAGTATATGGCAGAGTACCAACAGGACTACGTCCAACTTGGACACAATCAGTTCCTCGAAGGTCACCAAAGCACTGAGTCGAGCTTACTTGGCTATAACAATATGATGGGCTCTCCAGAGCAAAGTTTCTAATTCCCCTCCACTGCTGCGCACCCGAGTGGATGTTTCGGACAATTCTTCCTCTTCTCCGTCTACGTGGAACTGTATTTCTTCTTCCCCTCTCCTTCGGGTCTACTCGTCGGATTGGTGAGCATTTGTACCACTAAAAATTCTTCAGTGTAGTCATTAGTCGCTTGTTTCATTGATTTTTCTTTTTTTCCATTCTCTCTACTTGTTAGGACAGACGTCTCGACGGCGGTATCCTACGTTAACAGATACGTCTCGACGACGGTCCGTACCTACTGTATATAGTCATCAGTTTACGCGCGACACGTTGATTACATTTTTACGACTCACCATTCCAATTACGAACCCCTCCTTCCCTGCGCCTCGACTGATACGCCAGTCCATAATTATTGGCTCCCCTGCATTGTTATTCTCTACACGTTCAGCTCCTTGATTCCTTTCCGAAGTCCCTCCGCTCGTCATCATTTATTCCTATATCGAATAACTGGTCTGACTATTATCAATTGTACTTAGAATGCAATGTGCTGCCACTTACCGTCCTTCACCTTCTAAAGTTACATTCCAAAGTCGTCTGTAAAAACTCCGAGTTATTCCATAGCGAAAATTCCGCAAATTTGTAGCTTCTTCGAAAGACAATAAGGTCGGCTAGTTTTGAAAGATGGAGATGAGAAGATGGCGGTTAGAAAAGTGACGCTTGTGCCGCTGTATGCCGAGTAACGAATTGGGAAGGTATGAGAATTTCGTGATGCCCCGTGGTGGATGTGCCACAAGGAACTTCGAGGACGAAATGAAAACTCTCTCACCACCCTTATTTTAATTGACCCTTGAAAAAAAGTTACTATATAGTTGGAAGAAGCTGGACTGCTCTGCTCACCTCGAAATAAACCCTTTTTCTAGATTTAATATCACTTTTGAGAACGACCAACTCCAGGTTATCGTATCGGCGGTGAAAATGAAAATGCTGTCTTATTCGAAGGTAACAGACTGCAGGGACTTAACTGATGGTGGCGCCAGCCCTACGCACAAGTATGGAACAGGTATGAAAGAAGTGTTCCGACCAATATAGAGAATGACTAAAGGACTGGCTGATATGTTGAAGCCTGGTGAGATTGTCTAGCTCTTTTCTCTTTGTACTAGTCACCTATCATTCGTGTGAAAATGGACGCCTGACAATACGCCTCTTGAAAGCGTCTGCAACGGGAGGGCTCCTCATAACATATACCGATGCAGCCTGGTGCAGCTCGTCCTGTGCGTAAAGGTACCGAAGTCGATGAAAAACTTGTCGAGCGGGTCATTTTCTAGCCCCATGAAGCGTACCCCCCGCTCTACAAAGAGTTTGAAAACCTGGAGCCAAAAACCAACCAAAACCATTAATGCCGTTCGAGAATGATCCCAGGAGTATTGAATTCACCGAGGAAATCATGAAAATTCTTCGATGTGAGAAACGGATTTTTTTCTACGTAGATTCCTTTGTCGGATTGTCTTGACATTTGTTGTATCTTCTCGCGATTCCTATGGATAAATGCGGAAGGTTCAAAGCGATTCCCAGAAAGGCTCACAAACCTTGTTGGATAAGCCAAAAGAGTGGAGCACAAGGGGAAAGGCACACAGAGAAAATTGATTTATAACTCGACAACTAGAAATCAAGGGGCGCAGAGTTTTGAAAGCAACGAAGTAGTGGGTGTTCCCATAATCCATATCCATGCTCCAAACTTTGTTTTAGTTTTCGTGGACGTCTAGCTTGAGTCATCTTGTCAGAACCGTGATCCATCGTCTTGACATCTCTATGACATGAACAATTGAGCGGGAGAGATAAGATGTACGAAAGAAATTTCCAATGTTGCTTGATGCCGAACTTCTATTTCATGTCCGTTTGTCCGTCTTGAACGGGAACAGCAGGGCAAGAGTTGCACTCCGAGCCGCCAGGAGCTCTCCTCCTCCCGTCATGAACTGAGAATGGACAGCGACGCGACATGCTGATGTAACGATTTTACAGTACAAAGATCTTCCGTTACGACTTCGTTCCGTCCTCGAATGATGTAGTCCGAGGAATTGTGGTATCGTTATGCAAATCTCCCATAATTCACCCTGGATAATCTACCAAAATCATCGAACAAAAGTGATACATTACCGAGTTAGCACGGTGCGTTCGACTGTTAACCATGAACAGGAAAAATTGATGCGAATAGTGGTTGAGCTTCTGATGACTATATCAAACATGCGGATTGTTCTTAGATTCACAGAGCAACGACGTTAACACTGGAAAATTAACGGAGTTTCTCGTCATGTTCAGGTTCTATTAGAGAGGATTTGAGCTACTCGAAGAGGTTGATGTGAAAGGCACTCACAGTAGATGACATCTGTTGGGTCGCCGAGGTCAATGCTCACGTAAACCATCTCCCTGGACGTGTACTTCATTGTTACTTGTGAACGGCTCAATGCCTTGCCCGAGTTGTTATCCAAATCACACTTGCTGGTCCTTCCATCCGACTACGTCTTGAACATAAGAATGCATATTGTGAACACAAGAAGTTGATGCACGGGTTTCATACATTTGGAGAGAGGGTAAATATCGCGCGCTTCAAATACCCTCTTGCCTTCATATAGTTTGAACGACCTCCGTCTATCTGTCATCCTGTAAGCTAAAAAGCTCCGTGAAACTCGAATAACACGTTGTTCGCGCATGTTCGCTGAACGCCAGCAAGCAAGCCTTGAAACGATAAAGACAGGCGTTATCCTGCAGTGTGAATCAAACATGGCTTCGGATTCTGGTAAACTTTAACTTCGACAGTCGCTCCTGCGGATGATAATTTGATAGCAGCCTTAATTGATCGATCCTGCAGTAGTCTGAAGGGCGACGTAAGTGATTTGAGCGAGCATCAAGATTATGCAGGTCAGAAAACATATAGAGAACGGTCTCACATCCACGCTGTTCGCTAGCAGTTGAGAATATTTGAAATCACCTATCCTAATCTGCGTTCGCGAAAAGATTCTAGCTGCTTACACAAACGTGACGTCTGCGACAGGTGAGCGTTAGCTACTTTTTTCGGCTAAAAGAGGCTCGATATTCTCAATGAATAGCGAGGTGAGGAACAAATGGACCAAGTTTGCAAAAAGGATATTTAAAACACTGCTTTTCGACAGCTTTCGAGGTCATCTTTGCTTCACAGGATCTGCCCAGGTCTGCCTGGCGCTCGAATAATCGCTACACGAATGATAGCGAAGACCCAAAACGGAACGCCGCCGTTCAAGTGCTCGAAACATTGTCGGAACCGAAAGTTTCAAGTTAGAATGCCAAAACGCTAAGATGGGAGGTAGGTACCTCGCAAAATGACAAGCAACCGGATCAGTATCGCCGAGTAGAAATGAAGAGGCTATCCAAGTTTTTTGTGTTGATAAGTTCGTGGAGGCTCGGGGGATATGAAATGGGACGAGAATGAGTAATCATGCATGTCGTTTTTGAACATGAAGAATACAACCGGCAAGAAGATCTATGGCATATGATGACCACTCCACAAGTAGCGAGGGAAAAGGCGTACATTCTATCATCGTTCTCAGACTCCAGTCTCATTCCTTGCCACGAAGGTAGTTGACTCTTGAATCATTTCGTCTGGTCGGTAGCGCTTCTTCACAGCGGTATGTAATCTCATTGTGTCCAGCAAGGCGGTGTGGCGGTCCGATTTATTGTTATGCTCTGGTACTTACTTCTGGAACGCATCTCTTTCGCTTGCTCATATGCATGATACATACCTTTCATATACATATCCTCGTTGGTCCAAATTTCTACACAATGGCATCCCCCTACAATTCTCAGTATTGACTGCTACTAGAGAGGCTGGAATTGTGAAGAAGGCCCCAAATAGAGTAATGAACAATCTCAGGCAGGATCTGGGGTCACAGATACCATACATATTGTGTTCCTATAGTGCAAGCGGGAAGTTGTAAACTAAGTGAACTTCGAGGGGAAATACAGAAAATCTAAAAATCCGGCATGTCAATGTGCTCCTCGAAAGCTTCTTTTTGCATCATAGCTGAAATAGGTTGCCGCTATACAGGCCTTTACAGGCTTATAATCTTCTTCGCGCCTGACCATCACCCTCTACCACCCATATCTAGAGCCTGACAACGTCAAAGTTACAGGATTTTCTCAGCAGATCGCAACACAATGCACATGCTATCAAAAATTTGGAGTCATAAAGCAAAGTTCACGCTCACGAAGAAGGTTTGAACAAAGGACCGATCCTGTTACTGGCCTCAATTCTGTTCTCATTGAGTCCCACGTAGTACCAATCCATCAGGGGGGCTCTTATAGGGCGAGCACTTGCGGTATCTTCTTCCCGAGACTTTGGTGGATGGTTTAGCTAAGCATGACACCCCAGAATGTTAGTGAGTTCTGAGCTTCGTGACTGATTTGTTTTATGCTCCATGTGGTTGTAGATCCTTCTTCGCTGCTAATACTGCTATACCATATCTGCTGACAGTTCTTCATGAGCTTCGCGATTCGAATGCAAATCTACAAGATTGGTCGGTCAATGAACTCCGAGTCCTGTGAGCATTTGTTGACCGGAAAGGGATCATGCAAGATGTAATGCTGTATCAGGAACCATTCTGGAGCCACTTGGAAATAGGAATATGACACAACTGCGAAATCGTTGTGAGCGTCTTGCAATAGTTGTAGTCCTTAGCCTTACACTATGTACACTGTGTATGAGTATTGAGAATCCATGCAGCAGATATCACTTGCCTCATCAACATATCTAAACCCCAGGAGCACGCCTGTACTACTGCTGGGTAAAGAACACTGACAAAGACTGGGGTTGTCATTACTACACTCATTAACCGAAGTTGCGTTTATTGGAAGGGCTCGGACCTGGGCCAATCTGAAAGATAAGAGTAGTAGGAGGGCGTTGAGTACTTTAGTCATTTCATGAAGACCGGCTCTAACTTCAGTGTAGTAGCCCTAATGACCCTATCCATTGATTCCACAATTTGCGAAGATTGAACCTTGGACATTGAACAGGCTTAGCAACGCCTACCGATTTTATAGAAATGATCTAGAAATAACAGATGTGAACAAACAGAAGATCGGGGAAACAAAATGGAAATGGATGCGTCACGGGGGAAGAAATAGCACTGGCGGCGAAGGGTCGACAAATGGAGCCAGGAGAAGAAAAGGCGAGAAAGTACGGTACTTACTCACCAGTGTAGCCACCCATATTTTCGTCATTCACTTCGCAACCACTAAGGTAAAGATCGGACGCCCCACCATGATTTTTGAAATGAGTGGCTTGATGAACATCGTAGATAATGCTTTGAGAAAGCAAAGAGTTATTTCGCAGGGCGCAATGGTTATACGACTAGATTAACTAAGCTTGTATGAGCATATTGTGCTTTCACGACGAAGATAATGCAGGACGATGACGGTTTGCGCTCAAGTTAACCAGCGCTAATCGGGCGTTATCGGGCACTGCATAAATCATTGTTCTATTCTGCCGAATTCAAGGCCTTCAAGTCAGTTTCTTAGATCCTTGTAAGCTACACTCATCATGGTATAATTGCAGATGCTATCGAAGGTTTGTGCTTTTCTTTTCGTGAACGTGGGACTCATAAAGACCCTCGGTTCAGCTCGGTTCCTCAACCTGAGAAGGTTCATATACGCTCATGAATCTCAATCCAGCCAACGTTCCCTTCATCAATGTGCAAACTTTGATCTTTTCCCCAGTTCTCGCTATCTTGATTTCTGCTGCGGGGCAAGTTTACTAAAGCTTAACAACTCTGGTCAAGGGTGTGGTGAAGATGACTTCGCTGTATCATTATGCTTCCATTAAATCGCTTCTGTTCTGACCACAGCTAACCAACTAACTCTCACGTAGAAGCATCCCTAATACCTTGCTGGGAATGAACAGCAACTTTGAATCAGAGTTTTCTCCATGGAGATCAATAGAAATCAACCTTATATATGGACACTATATGGACCCATACATGACGGTCTTTTCATTCGGCATGTACATTGAAGACCCTTGAGGATGAGTCCTAGTAAGTTCTATTCGACTTGGCATTACCCAAGATTCTTTGAACGTACGGCTGCGGTGAATTGTACTGCGATCAAATCTTTGCCTTTCGAAAACTCGTTTGTGGTTCTGGTGACGAATTCGAAACGACCAAGGTCATTCCTGCACAAATCTCCATATCCAGTGGCGCTTAAAGCTATACCATTCACAGCTGCGGGATCATATCCTTGAATCCCGGTTTGCTCAAATAGTTGAATCGCGACTTTCGTTAATATCAGTCCCGGGTTTATTGGTACAGTACGTATCAACGATGTTTTCAAATGCGTACAGCTAAGTGTTGATTCTGACTCGAAGGTGCTGTTGACCGTCTCTAATTGGTACATAGAGAGATATGGACTCCCTCAAGAGGCAAATCTTCATTCGGATGCTGATAATCGACCCACCACATAAGAATCGATATCTTGTGGCCGAAACAGAACAAACACTCTCTCTCGACTGACCAAAAATTCGAAAGACACGTTATCCATTCTGTACAGGACTTCCTTATATGTCAGGTATGAATACTTCCTCTCTGTATCGTTCGTCGTTATAGCTCAAGGGGATTTAGAATTGTCCGTCATGGCAGGATCTCACGAACATTATAAGATGCGGCTCAATAACTATGCCCAAGGCGCACATCTGTCATTTCGAATTGATAGCAATCCTCGTGGACCCAATAATGCAGTCGTGTGGTTGTCGGTCGTATATAGTAAGTGTCTACCTCGATAAACTCATTCTTGGATTTAGATTACTGATTGAATCATGTTTCGGGTAGTCAATGACGAAGAATACGGCCGTGGAGAAGGGCCTAATAAGCGAGTCGCAGAAGAGAATGCTGCAAATGCTGCTCTGCAGGTCATTAAGATATTGTGATAATTCTTGTTGACTACATATCTTCGTGTGAATGTATGTATGTACACCTGTGAATATAAACTTGTCAAGTACTCTAAGTATGATATTTTTTGAGAACTTCTCATGATGTCTCAAGATGAGCCAAGGTCCGGCAGCCCGAATGAACCTCAGAGTCTGCAATATTGGCGTGAAAAACTTGAAGTACCTTGACCAGATAGCATAGAATATTTGGATCGGTATTTACATCGAAGTCACGGATTAACCCAGTATGCATATGTACGATGTACCTGCATGCGCCACTACTCCACTACTCCTAACTTCACTACTGAGCCCAGTTTTAGTGTACAAGGAAAAGTGTACATCTTCTCTCGAAAATTTCCGTGTTTCTCCTAGCACAAAGCACAAAATACCAATGTCACTTGTATATCTTCAAGTTGGCGGTCAAGGGATCTAAGGAGGTTCTGTTGTGCCCAGGTCCTAGTTCGATTCCTTCCACCTCTTCGCAGAGTCATAGCATTGGTCGAGAAAGTCTCTCATCAATGTGTTCTCAGAGTCTTTCTTCAAGCTACCGACAGGCTGCTCGAACTTCAATCATTGTAAATCCGCCGGTTTTGACAAAGCTTTCCGTATTAGAGCCTCCTAAGCAAGTATCAGCATCTTCTCGTCTATGAATCGAAAAAGATATACCTTTGGCAGAATCACGACGTCTAAAGGTCTTCGTCGGATTTGTCTGTCAAGATCTCCGGTTGGCAGAAGCAGGCAAACCACTGACAACCTGGTCTGAAACAAAGAAAAGGTAAAGTCATTGTTTGGTGGAAGAAATCATATGTAGACCTTGTATCACAGGCTCAAATCGACCCATGAACCTGCCTGGAGAGAACCTCGAGACTCCGAGGCGTTGACAGATTACAAAGGACTCTCTTGAACAGAGACAGACAGCACGCCTCAGCACAGAGACAGTTCCGAAAGCAAGAAAAACAGAAAGAATTGTACGTGAATGGACTATCGTGAATCCTTGAATTGCGAAAAGCTTGAACAAGGATGAGGTTGTGGGAGACCAGCTCTGAGGATCTGGGTAGAAGCATTGAGTAACTTCACGACTTGGCGACTGCTAAGTTCAGTGGTAGGTAGATAGAGTAAATGAAGACTTCCTGAAGGATAGAGACGATAGGGAAGTGCCCCAGCTGTTCCTCAATGGGAACGTGTCGTTTAACCTACCCTACCTTCCGATAACTTGTATACTGATCGTATCCTTTCGGTTTGGTTCGAACTTTGGCCTGAACCACCAGTGCCAAGTACATTTGAGAGGATGTTTTTGAACAGAGTGAATCGAAATGAATGATATTACAAAGAGAATCCAATGAGAACGGCGAAGAAGAACCACAAGATACGCTATGACCACAAGATATTCATCCTTCTCCAACCCTTTGCAGGAACTTCCTCTGGTTCCGGGTTCTGATTTGCGATATCAATGAAATACCGAATGGGCATTTCATCGAGCCTGACAATCTTTGTCCTCTTTGTGAATTTGTAACCGAAATACAAGAGAAAGATGAGAGGAATGTTGAAATAGTGGCTGAAGAAGGTCTCGATGTCCCACTTTCCGTGGATGAAGATTGCATACCCTGAGGTCAGGAGGATCAAGCCGAATCCTAGCAGAGCCATCCAAGCAGCGAAAGGCTGAAATGGCGCCGCCCAAGGTAGCTCGCTACGGTCAATACCCTGGCGTTTGCAGCCATAGTAGAATCGCAAGTATACTATGCAGATGACCATCCAAGCGATGACAGCTGCGGCGGAAACTAAGTCTTGCAGCCACGAAAAAACGTTTGAAGCCGAATCCCGGAGCGTCATGTATCCAAGGGACATGAAAAGGCTGACGAAGCCAACACTGATATAGGGGATACCGAAACGATTCGTTCGCAGGAAGATCTTCGGTGCATGTCCTTCCCGAGCAAGACCATATAACGTTCTAGACGCACCCTGCATTATTTCATAAGCTAAGATCAGCCATAATTTGAAACAGAAGTACTCACCAGCATTGTAGAATTACCAGAAGACCAAGCACTAGTCAAGACGATAGCGTTGATGATATGAGGAATAACTTTAATGCCAGCTAAATTCGCGGCTAGGACGAGAGGGCTTTGACTAGCAGTACCCGTTGATTTGAGCAGAAGGGAATTGTTCGAAGGAACAATCAACGTAACGATGAAGATAGAGAGGACGTAGAAGAGGATTACTCGAACGAAGATACGTTTTGCTGCCTTTGGGATGTTCCGTCGGGGATTCTTGGTCTCAGCTGCAGCGGCAGCAATAGTCTCGACGCCAGAGTATGCATAGGCGGCATTAGAAAATGTTGTCCAAAAGCCCAGGAATTGACCTAGAGACCCTTCAATGCCAAGGTATTGGACGAAAGGACCCTACATCAAGTCAATACCATGATGAACATCTTGAGAATAAGGTATACTAACGGGATTTTTCCAATATTGGAATCCAAGACGAGGTTGACCCGATACACCACCTAGATCGATACAGAGACCCTACGAACAAGTTAGTCATTTTAATATACTCATAATTTCGGACATGGAACACACCATAATGATTGATCCGACCACGAGCATGATTTTGAGCATGGAGAAGCCAAACTCTAATTCTCCGTATACTCTGATGAAGAAGAGGTTGGTACTGATGATGAGAAGACCCATCACCGTAATCCAGACACCATTTGATACTGAGGTCGTCCAGAAAGATATTAAGACAGCCGCAGCGGTAATTTCAGCGGGTATAGCAACGCATGCTGCGTAGACATGATTCCAACCGATGGCGAATGATAAGGCGGGATCGAAGAAGCATGCAGCATATCGAACGTATGAACCAGTGAGTGGTACTAAGGCGGCGAGCTCGGCGATGGAAAGCACGACTCCGGATACCAAGATACCAGTCAAGAGATATCCGAGAATTGCGCCTACAGGTCCCGCGGCTGCAAGGGCTCTACCTGATCCCAAGAAAAGACCCTGTAAGAAGAAACGGTCAGAAGTTGAAGGCATTTGTACGAAGAACGAAACTAACGGTGCCAATGGTACCAGCAAGGGCAATCATCTGGATATGTCTCTGCTGTAGACCTCGTCTGTAGTGTTATTAGCATGCAGAATCAATCGCACAGAGCACCAGGACTTACTTCAACTCTCTCTGCTCCGCGAAAGCTTTTTCATCCTCAACAACTACAGGCGAGCCAACTTCCACGTCGAGCTTGTCATTACTTCCATCAAAGAAGTCTTTGCCTTCGAGTCTGTCCTTGCTGAATGACATTATCTTGAAAGCCCAAGGCAGACTATTTTGAGGTGATGGGGAATGAGATCAGATACTGAAGAAGGGTCGATGTTTCATGCCCGTACATATACACCGATGGAGCGATTGCACCATCCCTGGTAATCACAACGCACGCGATTATGGGACGATGGCGTTCGCTGGGAAGCGCTCCAAAGCGTGCCTCAAACGCATGGCATGTTCGCTTGGATGGGTTTGGAATGCGGGAGTTATGCGGAAATGCGTTAGACAGACAAGGAAGAGATTGCTTCCGCTCCAGAAATTTTCAAAGATGACTGGCTGACTGCAAGAACATGAATTCACAGTAGGTTACAATCGTCTGAAAGTGATTTTAGCTCTCATAATTCAGATATCATTGATTGAAGCATACGTTCGAAACACACCGATGTAATTCGGAACTCATCAACGCCATAAGTATATCCACACAGCCTTAAATGGCAAGGATGCCGAAATCTTGGCGCACATGCTGCAATTTGGGATGAGATTGAAAAGACATCAGTCCCAAGGGAGTTCGACGTATTGAGAACTCATTCAAACGCACACGCTTGTAAGAATCCGCTTTGAAGGCCAAGATGAGGAGAGGTAAGGACGAGATTTTGATGAATGATTCGTGGTGATCCAGTGCAGCGTCAGGACAAGGAGAGCGCACATTGCAAGAGCCATATTTGCGAGCACGCAATTGCACGTAATCCGTGCCGATGATGAGTCGTGCGCGACGCGAACAGGTATGCGCTGATACTATCCTGTAGGTGATCACACCGCCTAGGACAGAGCCCGAGTTGTTGCGTCATCAACGTTCCAAAAGTCTACAGTATCCTGACTTTGAGCTATTGAAGTAACTATAGTTGAAGACTGCCTTGCTTGCAAGAACAGTCGCGTTCTTACCTTCTTATGTACATGGTGCACCACCCAACCAGCCAGCCACATACATCAAAAATCAATGCGGAAACCATTCGAAACTGGGCAAATGTCGGCACGAATATGAGGTCAGGAAAGAGTACACAGTTACTTAGTCCGAGTTCAACGATATTGGAGGACGTCCTGGAATTTGTGGTTACATGTATGTAGCATTGGCGGAGGTCGTTAAAACACGTACCTTATCAACTGTGACCAGCTAATACTGTATATCATTCCAAGAAGTGATGAAAACTTCAAGATCAAATGAATCTCGAGTCATGAATAGTCTCCGAGAGTCAGGCTTTCATTTGCGTTGTCATTGGCCTTGCAATTATTGTTCAATGCAGGAGATAGACGAGTGAGCCAAATGAGGAGGCGTTACATAGTCGAGATGAGAAAAGCATTGAGCCCCTAGACCAGTTATCTATTCGGGTATGAGTTGAAGGGACAAGGACTTGGACTGATTCGGACCGGTCAAAACGATCACCAGGAAGTGCGGGAAGTCATGTGAGAATCAGTTTGCAAATCCCTTTCCTCGGAGCTGCTTTCATTTTCATCCCAGATTCACGAAGAGCTGAGCAAAGGGTATTTTAGTCTCTTTCTCTACAAATGATGCTATCTTTTGCTTTCACCTTGCAATAAGCCGTAGACACCGAAGATCGAGCTTCGAACATGAAATCGATAATAATAGTGAGGCCTCCGAAGAATTTCAACTGAATCGTACCTGGACATCTGCGTCTCATAAAAGCTCATGCACTGAGGACGGAGTTGCATTCGGAGGATTATTGGCTGGGGGGAACAACTTGGAACAGAAGGCATTCCGGAAATGACCCGCAACGCCATAGGGAAATAGCTTGGCCAGCGTGGCATTGGTATGCATCAATAGTCAATCAGATTTGACGATTCGGACTGACATTCAGATGTTCTACATATATAGGTTGTCTTTCCATCTCGTCCTTCCCAAGGAACTTCATCTGCTGGTGCAAACCCGTCACTCTTTCCCAGTCACGAAGTTGAAAGGATGAACTCCTCGAATACGACCCCGGACCTCGAGAAACTGTCCTTGGATTTGTCGTCGCCGGCTCCATCCTTATGTATGCGACACTGGGAACGACAAACGAGGACACACCTACGTCTCTTGTTGGCCATCTTTTCCTTCATAACACTCCTCGTTATTATTTCCGAACTTGTTCTCTCCTACCCTCGGACCTTAATATCGTTTGTCCTTCCAGAAGCATCTAGGACACAGCTCGAGCTTGCAGCGGTCAAGTTGGAAATTCTCGAATGGCACACGCGGGTTCAAGCGAGCGCCTTAGCATGTAGTGCCTTCGTATTTTCATGGTACAAGCTTCTTCTCCGTGGCTTTAGACTCTTAGTCCGGTTTGGGAGGTTTGTTAGATTTGTGCTCGGGTGGAATGATTCCGCCTCATGGGTGAGGGTTGAGAATCTGAACACCAATGTCTCTGGCAGGGTTAACTCGTGTCGCTGTATGTGTTTTATGGGAAATGAGACTGAGGGAAAATCATCCCATTTACGACCATATGTGTCGTACCTGTTGACTATCATCATCATGAACGATAGCATCTACAATCGATATCGAGACCTATCGCCTTCTTCAATATCCTCCGTTCATATTGCATCCTCATCTCCAGACACCATCTTACTGGCATATTCCCACATGTCCAGCTACCTTTCAATCATTCTTCCTGGTACTATAATCCGCTTTAACTCGATGTTCATCCGAACATTCTTCATCTGCGCCGCAGAGATTTCGGTGCTGTCCCTCATACTGTATCTCAGCGGCCTCTGCACTCATCGTTCAACGACGCAGTCAAACATCTCCGGGTCGAGTGCACTTTTCAGAAGCGAAAACAATCCATTGTTGCCTTCAACGGAATTGATGACTACGTCGAGTCAGAACTCTGTATTTTGCACCCTACGCCAAGTAGTCCTACTTGGAAAGGACTCGGAGCCAGGTATTTCTCTGTATGGAGAGGCGATTCCGGCCCCAAAATTATCTTCCGGAACTTCTTCCTCCGACGGCCTTCCGAGGCATACTATGCATGCCAGCTTATACGAACCGACAGAAGACAAGCAATTTATCCCTACTGGTACTACTTGCGTGTGCCTTGAACAGCATCTATGAAACATACTTTCTGTACTCTGTCCGCATTTTGAGGCACGAGATGATCATCGGTCATACGACAATGAGAGTATTCGTCTACATATTTGCTTCGCTTTTTGGGAGTATACTATCTTTTCATGTGTTCTATTGTTCTTGATTTTTTTTCGCAAGTGATTCTGGCGTTATGTATGATACAGTTGGATATCAATTGGATCTTCGATGACGTTTGACTAATGTTCAGTTGACCAGCTATTTGTCTATCCTTCAAAGAATTCTTGATTGTTACTTTACCCTAAATGGAACAACGCACATTGATATGATAATGCCAATTAGTTCTCTTTGAACAGTTGAGTGTTTCTCTAGCCAGGCTTAGAACAAGGGCGCAAAGAGAACCGTGAACTCCGAGTCCATGCTCAACCAAACAATTTGGAAGGTGGCTCCGAGTCTCTGTGAACTCGCTTGGTTTATTCGAAGCCTCGCATGTGCAAAGGATTCTTCCAACACAATTATTCTCGTACGCTGTCGTCACGATACAGTATGCTATTTGTTCTTTTCATCAAGCCCTGGCTCAAATTTTGTCCCAGCTTTTCGTGACACGGATACAATCGGCTACTGCTGGTTTGACTTCAAAGCGTCAGCGGGACTTTCCCAGTCTACCGCCCTGTTCAACTCCTTCCATTTCATGTAATCTTCAGAGAGGAACGGCGGTACACGCATACCATTCGCATTCCACAGTAAAGGCTTGAAGTGTGTGGGATAAGTTTAGAAGTAGGAGAGGGAGAAAGGGTTAGTGTAACATTGTTCGTTACACCTAAAGGCAACTCACGTCTTTGTTAGTCATCTGTAATTCCCAACCAATACCTTTCTTTTTCGTAAACGGTTCCAAAGCCTTTTCATGGCATTTACACTTACACAGGCACGTCTGTGGACATCATGGGTTGTTGAGAAGCGTTTCATGATTTCGGACGTTCGCTTGACTGCAAGCTTTGACCTCACAGCGAACACACCAGGTACTGTCATCGATAGCAATGCTCCTCAACGCCACCACTATCGTCACCATCAAGTTTCCGCTAATTTAGGGGTTAAGGCAAAAAATTATCTACTGGAGACTCGTGTATTTTAGTTTGGAATTATAGATTCAAAAATTACCTACTGTAATTGTGGCTTCCCAATGGAGGCTGTAACTTCTCGTCTCAGGGATTCTACTGTATACAGGACTGTATTAACAGCATTCAAGAGGTATTTTACCGCCACCTCGAGCTTCGCCCTTGCTCCCCTATGATCCGAATCACAATGATTGGGAGCTTTTTCATTGATACCATCCCCGAAAAAACTATCGCCATCGCGTGCATTTGGTAATAAACTGTGCGTAATCGTGGTGCCAAATAACGGTTGTGAAGAGGGCTCATTCAGAAGGTCGGGCTTAATCTGAGTAGAAGTTTCAGCGAGCTTCCGAGCTTCCTCCTGCCAGTGCGTAGCTTGCTCCTGAAGAGCTTTACATTCCGCCTCCAGCTCGTCCAACTCGGATGTTTCGCGATTGTTCTTCAATTCCTCCAGGAGCTCATCCATCTCCTGCTGATGCTTCTTCACTTGTCTGAGAATTTCCTGCTGGAGTTCCATTCCCGCCGTGGTTTCCGATATTCCCCTGGACTCTTCAACCATTTCCCGTTGTATCAGAAGTGGTGTCGCAGTTTTTGCGATGAGATGTGATAAAATTGCACTTGCAGACTCTTGAGTTCGGTCGTGCCGGAATATCGCTCCTCCGCCGTCAAGAATGGGCTTGTACAACTGAGGTTTCGTCTTCAGTTCCTCCAACCGTGCCTTTGCGACTGCCTCTTCCTCCTGATCCCATCTGGTTGTGACAATAGCCACGTTGGAGAAAGCATCTTGGCCGCATAACTTTTCAAACATGGAAAAGTTGCGTTTAGAAGCGCCTCCCATCCTGACATCAGATATACGGTGCAGGTACATGATTCCGCTAAGACGTCGCCCCGCCTTGTATCTGAAACCGAGGTGGCAAACGACGTCAGAGTACTACGGTGAAAATTAGATACATCGATGTCTTACTCGGATGCAAGGAAATCAGCGATCATTTTGAGGATATCGGCGTCGCTTTTGTTTGTATCGTCGAAACCAGGAACATCGATGAGGGTGACAATGTGATTGTTGAAAGTGAAATCAATCGTCTGGATATGCTTGGTGCAAGATTCAAGCCCATTCCCAATTTTGAATCTGGAGTCGCTGATAAGATTTGTGAACTATTATCCTTCAGTGCCGGTTTGTCCTCCAAGACTAAATCACTCACAGCGGTCTTCCCCGTTCCTGTTCCCCCCATAATTCTGCAACATGGAGAAGTGACAGTCAGTCAATGCGTAGACACTTGAGCGGATGAGCGAACAGAGTCCATACGCAATAGAAATATGATCAATACTTTTTGTCATGGAAGGGAAGGATTGAAGTGGTGGCTGTTTAGTCTTGCGAGTGCCTAGCCCAGGTTTTGTGTCCTTGGAGCTGCCACTCGCAGATCTTCAGAGATTCTCATGAGGCAGCCAGATAGTGTCATGCATGCGCGCCGAGTATCTGGATCGATGGAGATGACGAGTTTCAATGTATTGATTGCACCAATCATTGTAGAGATATAATATCCCATCGATCCTCGATGATAGGTATGTAAGTAAATTCGAGTAAATTCACCGCCGAAAAGAAGATCACAAGCAGGATGCAGAAAGTACATAGATTGTACTTCCATTCAATGCCAGTCCTGTGCTGACAGCATGAATAGAGTTGGATATTTGGTTCGAATTTCCAGGTGGTAACGAACTGATATCGATTTCGACATTAGCGGAAAAATAATTCATGATATCCATATCGGCGATTGGAGCTCGGTATGCCCTGGCATGCCCCGAAGCACCTTGATTCATGAAATAGTTTGACAGTGGTAATAAAGACATGAGGACATGAGGACGGGAATGACTCACGAGAGCAATCAGTGAAATCGTCTGTGCGCCTAATCAACAGTGACTTGGAGGATCCTTCGTCTTTGGTACCCCAACTCTACCCTGGAGAATTTGACTAAGATGTCCGAACATGTTGACCAAAATGACGTTGTGATGTTGTGCGTATCACAACGATACCTACTGATTGCTTGTGTGCTGATTATTGCTTCTACCAGATTAATGGGCAGTACTGGGACGGGAAAATCTTCTGTAAGACTAATATCCAACTAGAAACACCATACAAACTCACTTCGGTGAACCACTAGTTCATCAGGCTTCTCACAAACAACACTGGCGTCAAAATCGGTAATAATCTGGACTCCCAGACTAGCGACGTCCAGGTTTTCCACTTCTTCGACAAGGTCAGCGGGCGTAACATAGTACTTGTGGACACGCCGGGATTCGACGATTCACGTAAAGATATCACTGACACGGCGGTCTTGAAAAAGACAGCTGAGTTCCTCCTTGACAAGTGGGTTGAGTGTCGTTTTCGTTTTCATATTCATAGAACTGATGGGATTGTAAGGTATGACAAAAAACGAAAGTTGAATGGACTCATATACCTCCATCGGATGTCAGATCCTAGGTTCGGAGCACAAGCAAGCCGCAATTTGAGGATTTTCCAAAATCTTTGCGGACCAAACGCCTATGGGAACATTGTCGTATTGACCACGTTCTGGGATCGTGTCAGCGCCGAAGAGGGACTGATGAGGGAGGAGCAGTTGAGGTCCACGTTCTTCAGCAATATCGTTGCTGGAGGTGCCCGTTTTATGCGACATGACCGTACCGCCCAAAGCGCACGTGAAGTCATCACACACATCTTGACGTTGTCACCCACAGATGTACAGATACAAAAAGAAATACGGGTCGATGGGAAGGGTCTTGAGGAAACTGCTGCCGGTTTGGTCCATCGAGAGGAAGTGGAGCGTGTCCTGGAAAAATATAGGCAGGAAATCATGAGTGTTGGAAAAGAGATCAGTTCAATAAAGCAGGATAATGAAACGTTGAGGAGGGAGCTGGAGGAAGAAAAAGAGGAGTTACAACAGCGTTTTGCACGATGGGAAAGTGAAAAGGCTGACCTGAAGAAAGGGCTGGACGATTCATTGAAGTCTCGAGAGCGACTAGAGAACCAGTATAGATCTGTGGACAAAGTACGAAGTGCAACGTTGGAAGTTTTGCAAGTCAAACTCAAGGAGGAAAAGATGTCAAATATGGTGGTTGAACAAATGAGCGAGAAGGTAACGGTTCAAAGGATTTACAAAACTAATCAAGATGGTAGGTCCGTGTGTTTTTGTGCCTAATCCGATCTGTGACGTCTCCAAAGACCTCTTCCAGTTCGCATACTCTGACAAATACCCTCCGTACATGAAGACGATTCCTGTTGATGACCGGAAGAATCCTTTACGTATATTCAATTTTGCATCCTTTGCAGAGACCACCGCCCTTCTTTTCATTCGACCGGAATTGCTATGGTCCAAAATACGGAATCTTGCGCCAGATCTGACAATCTGCGATAGCATGCAGGCTCTTGAAGTTCATAATTTCCGCCTTCACACAGAATCAAGGAGAAGAGCAAAGTCTGATTCCAATGCTCGAGATATGTATTTCAGCAAGAATATCGGACTTCGTAGAGATTGGTATACAGATGCAGCATTTGGCCAGCAGCAGTTTACTGGAACCAACCCTACCACGATTACCCTCGCGCCTCGTCGATGGATAGATGATTTTGCGTCGACTGCCCAGGCTCAAGGACGTGCCGATATTATGAACCTCCTGACGGAGAAAGCGGAGAGTCTTTACGTACAGGACTATAGTGATTTCCGTTCGAGCATTGGTATCTCTCCTGGAGAAAAGATAGTGTCAGATGGGCGTCATGGCTGTTCTTCTGTTGCTCTCTTCCACCTCGAACCCGAAGGAAAACTGCATCCATTGGGTATTGTTCTTGATTATAGAGGTAGCATACAGGAGTCTGTGACCATCTTCAACCGTCGAATCACATCAAACGTTAAGGGCGATGAGTACATGGATTGGCCATGGCGCTATGCCAAAACGTGCGTACAAGTCTCTGATTGGCTCCGCCACGAGGTCGCCATTCACCTCGTCAACACTCACCTTGTCGAAGAAGTGATCATTGTTGCTGCGTATCGTTCTTTTGAACCAAACCATATCATATTTCGACTCCTGGAACCTCACTGGAACACCACTCTATCGCTGAACAAAGCGGCACGAGAGACTCTAGTGCCAAGTATCATCATTGGGATGACCGGATTGACTGCGTCTCAAACGTATGCTTTCCTGAAAGCTGCGTACGACAGGTTCGATTGGAAAGGTCTATACATTCCCAACGACCTGCGCACACGCGGATTTCCAGTCGAGAGCCTAGACGAGCCCAAGTATCACAACTACGCCTATGCACGTAATATTTCAAAGACGTGGAATATCATACGCAAATTCGTCGCTACAGTCCTCTCGAAGGAGTATGTCGGAGGGGACGCGGCGGTACAGAGAGACGCATCCATTGGGATCTTCTGCGATGAAGTCCGTTCCCGCAAGGGAGGCCAGCTGACTAGTTTTCCAGCAATTGAAACGCTGGACGAGCTAATTGACTTTGTAACTATGTGTATCCATGTCGCCGCTCCGCAACATACCGCGGTGAACTACCTGCAGCAGTATTATCAGACCTTCGTGCCCAACAAACCATCCGCTCTCCGTTTCCCCATTCCTCAATCTCTGTCGGAGCTCTGTAGTCTCACTGAGGAGGATCTTTTATCGGCGCTTCCACTTAAACGACCCCGGGATTGGCTGCTGATGGCTCAAGTTCCGTACTTGCTCTCGTTCGAAGTTCCAGAAGAAAGCACAATTCTTCATTATGCCGAAACGACGTCAAGTTCGAGGGCGACCCCGACAGCTATTCGTTCCGCAGCGCAAGTTCTGGCAAGTGATCTCCGGGCGTTTATTGATACGGTGATACAAAATAGCAACGAGCTCGACGATCAGCAAACGCCTTACTTGGTATTGGATCCAAGTAGGACTGCGATATCCATTCTCATCTGAGCTATCTTCCTCTAGAATATCGCCGCATAGTTCATAGTAGAATTACTGTAAAGAAACAGGCGTCAATAAACCCGCGATAAGACTAGTCACTGAGGAAAAAAACTAGCCAAATAAACCAGATCAGGATATAGCCATCCACAGCAGGCCTTTCCAGGGTTTCATTTGATATTTTCTATGGTCATCTGGACGCGCGCGTACATTTTATACGATCGATTAAGAAAAGCGTAGGTATGGAGGACAGGTAGAATGTTTGTTTTATGCTGAGGGTCCGGGAAGGGTGGAGTAATGGGAATCACCTTTTCCTCATGTTTGTATGGTGCTGTTTTCATAATGGTCAGAATAAGTCATTCACTGACGGCCTTTGGCTTCGACCGAACTTGTAGAATACATACTGACACTGAGAACCTTCTCAGCATGTAAGTACTTTGTCAATCAGAGGGGAACATAGTTCATCGCTACCGTGTTATGATTGAAACGAGTCAGAGAACAACCTGGAATTAGGTCGTAGAAACAGAACTTACTTGCAAGGCACATGGTTCCTTATCGGACTACACGTTGCTTCAATGCTGTGACTCTGGGGAAATCTCCGTGTCATTATAAATGAAGACTTGAGTGCACAAAGGGACGCACGGAGGCATACAACCACCTATTCCTCTCCCTACTTCCCCCTTACACCTCTGAAGAAATGGAGAACCGTAAGTCAGCTGATACTCAGGATGAGGTTGTCATTGCGTACGTACCCGTAGTTTGTGGCCAACTTCACACCTATGGCCACTGACCTGTCCTTGTATATAGATTAATGGGCAACACTGGGACGGGAAAATCATCAGTGAGATAACAATGGTTCAAGAATGTAGTCGAAACTTACCTTTAATGTACACAGTTTATCCAACTTCTCACGGGAGACAAGAGCGTTCGAGTGGGCGACAGCTTGGACTCGGAGACAGATGATGTTATGAAAATTGCATTCACCGATCAAGTGAGCGGTCGGAAGGTGGTCCTGGTTGATACGCCTGGCTTCGATGATTCGCGAGATGGGCGCACGGATACGGAAATCTTGCGTAAAATATCAGAGTTCATATTGAACGAGTAAGTGTGACCCGGTCCAACGTCCACAAAGACCGATCCCTTTTCCAAGATACGACCAACATCGGAAACTCAACGGGACGATATTCTTCCACCGAATGTCTGATCCGAGATTCGGTGGGCAGTCTCGACGCAGCCTCAGAATATTCCGAGAGCTCTGCGGAGCCGCAACATTCAAGAATGTCGTCGTCCTCACTACCTTCTGGGACCGAGTCAACGAAGAAGAAGGGTTGGCGCGAGAGGAGGAGCTCAAGACGAACTCGAACTTTTTCAAGGATCTCGTCGAGGGCGGTGCTCGGTTCATGCGGCATGATCGCGAAAATAGTGGTGCACGCGAAGTGCTGGACTATATCTTCACGCTGGTTCCTATGAATGTCCAGATTCAGGAAGAGATCCGAGTGGAGGGTAAGACGCTTGAAGAGACTGCAGCTGGATCAGTCCATCGTGAAGAGATTGATCGTATGGTCGCCAAACACAAGAAGGAGATGGAGGACATAAACTCCGAAATTGCGACGGTGAAGAAGGGGAACGATGCGTTGAGGAAGGAGCTGGAGGAGGAACGCGTGGAGTTGCAGAGGAAGATCACTCGATGGGAGGACGAAAAGATGGATTTGAAGAAAGGTCTAGATAGCGAGAGCGAGTTGCGGAAACGTTTAGAAGATGAAATCAGGACGCAGCGGGACAAGTTCGAAAAGGCACAGCAGGAGCTGCAAGCAGAACTCGAAAAGTCCAAGAAGGGACGGGATAGCGCGGCAGTGATGGAAGCGCACAGGAAGGCCAGGGAAGCAGAAAGAGCAAAACAGGAAGCAGAAAACACTCTGCAACGGAGGATGTCCTTCAAGCATATGGGACATGAGATAGCGAGAGGCATTCCATTAGTACCCACTAGCCTCGCTAAGCCACTGTTTGGTACAATTGGTCGTGGGCTGGACATCGTCGACCGTCGCAGAAGGGGCAAATAGTATTATTCGCTTCTTCCTCTGTACACATATTGTACTGTAAACGACCGAATTTTTTTTACCGAAGCAGTCATAAGAATTCATGGCTGACATTGAGCTGGAGGTTGGGCGTGGATGATAAAACGCGAAATGAGTAATAATGGACTCACTATCTAATATCAAGTGCTCCCGACCACAGTATGTGTTCTCAAAAAATCCTCTATAACCACTTGCATTGACGACTATGGCCTTGAATCGAAGGTAGAAAAATAATAAGCATTGTAAGTGCCAGATATGGATATGGCAGGGTGATGATAATTGTGAAGAGAGCGAGTGGTTGTTGTCAAGTAATGTAAGCGCCGAGCCAAATACACGAGAGAAATCTCAGGAGCTTTTTACGGACATATGTACATGCTACTAGTATACCTAATACAAGGTCCAAGAATAATTATACAGAGTCATTCAAGTTCATCCGAGGGTATGGAAGATGAATCTAAACTTCGAAGTCGGAGTCGGTGATAGAAAAAAAGAGCAGCTACGCATTTTCAATTCCTTCGGCACATAATCCGCATCCTATACACTCAAGGCACGCTGGAAACAAAGAGCCTTAGTTCGCGTTTAACCGGAGAAAAAGGATTACCTACCTAAACCACCACAGCAGGCACAAAGATAGCATGGACAGCAAAGTGGGTTTTCGAACGAACCTAGGAAGAGCATTTGTTATACCTGGATGAGGAACGCAGAGACTGTGGTGATGAACATACCTCGACAACACCATGCGCTCAAGCAGATCCCGAGTATCACCACGAGGAGAAGACCGACAAAGACGATGATGAGGTATACTAGTATTGCATGCCAAAGTGGTCGGTGATTACTTCTTCAGGCGTAGAAATATTAATACTCACGTTTATTATTCACAAAAGTTCCATTCCCATCTGTAGCACGTTTGAACAGACTTCCAACCTCTCCGACTTCAAAAAACGCATCCAACACGCATGTAAGCGCCAGTAAACCTCCTAGCGAGACAAGAGATACGACAATGGGTAAGACGACACGTCGTAAGCGAGAGCCGTGGCATCTTTGAGCGTTGGGGCATTGGTGAGGCGATGAACAGTCGTCATTAAGTTGGTCAGGATGAAGATGGACATGCGATTCAGCATATGGAGGCGGAGGAGCGAGAGAAGAATTCTTTTCAAATGAAGAAAGGTGAAAGTCGCGGTAGAGGTCCATCGTGTCAGCGGCGACGGGCTCGTTGGTTATCGACTTTGAGACTTTGACGGACATAGTGAGAGCGGGGTAGGGACAATATGATGAAATAATAAGCTCAGAGGTGAGCTTTATACGCTTGCAGCGAGGCGATGGTTCTGCGATGATTCGGATGGAAGTCGAAGAATGAACTAGAATGAGGTGCTGCGTGATGAAGTTAAGTCCATTTTCGGCTATACACAGGCTCTGATCGTCTTGGCAAAGGTTCGCTTTGGCCTTTCACGTGGCTTTGCTGTGTTTTTTTCCTGGTTGTCCACTGCGCCGCAGTATGCCACTACATACCGCGTTTTCTGTTCATAATGCTATATTTTACAGCTCTTTAATCTGATCACAGCTGCCTCAGTGTCCGCGGCCGGGCAATCAAGTCGGGCGCTTCAGGGCGGAAACTAGTGCTCAGTGAAACACTCGAGCAGATCGCTAGTAAGTACGTCCATCCCATGCGAAATCGTAATATCCGAAGCTTGGGAATATATACCCCCTGCTCACGTATAATCCTGCTCATCCAACAATTTCACTTCAAGAAATGTTCCGAAGCCATGATACGATCTATTAATCGAGCAATTTCAGTCCTTTCAGTCTTTTTAGGTTGTCTTCGGTGAGTCGTCGCTCTTTCTTTTTGGATGATGTTTGACCAACGTTTATTCAAGTAGTCCATGCTATACTTCGATGTCAATGGGATTGGGTCGTCGATTGTTACTCTACCCTGGAACGGAATTATACGACTACCTACGGCTAGGTGCCTCTCTGGCTTGGAAAAGGCTACGGCATTCATGCCCTGCAGAGTACGAGGTTCAACCGTATTTGGTGAGTCTCAACGTCATCTCTGATTGCTTTCATCTTACGTTTACTGCAAGGACCAGGCGTATGTAAGAATCTATTCCGAAACAACCATCCTTGTACGCGATAGCAACGATGCAGTACGTTGACTCCTTGTTCATTTAAATCTTTGCTAAGGTATTTCTACTGAACGCAGTTCTAGTCTATTACTAGCATTAGTTCGACTTCGAACCTGCTGGCAGTTCGCTCGACTGAGCGGGAATTTCCCACTCTACCGCCCGGTTAAGCTCCATCCACTTCATGTAGTCTTCGGAGAGAAACGGCGGTACACGCATCCCGTTCACGCCCCAGAGTGCAGGCTAGAAGTGTGGCGGAGTAAGCGTAGAAGTAAGAGAGCAGTGAAAGTGTGAGTGTGGATTTTTCTGTTGTACTGGAAGGAAACTCACGTCATCGTTAGTCATCTGTAATTCCCAACCAATCCCTTTCCCTTTCGTAAACGGTTCCAAAGCCTTTTCGTATCCTTCTATCCAGGGACGTCTGCAGGAAGACATCGGGTGTTAGGACGCTTTAAACACGAAACAACGTACCCTTGTACCGGATCCGCTGAGTGCTGCACATTAATCCTCAAATATCTATCATTCGGCTCGCCTCCTACGTAGAAACTATCCTTATCGACGTCAATGAAGCTGACTAGAACAAGGAATGGAGGCAATTTGGCGTAGTATTTAGTGATCGTTTGTGCGATCGCCTGTTTTTCTTCTCTTGTGTAAAGGTTTGGGGAGCAGTAGAAGCGGTGGAAAGGCATTCTGAAATGAACTGGTTATAGGAAACGCGACAATGCCAATGTCATCGAGCCTCACGATAATACGAGGGGTACGGAAGGACAAGGATGTTCAATGCTTGGGCTACTGGGTTTTGTTATTGGAGGTGGAAGAAGGAAGATGCGATGATACGACTCGGATCTCTCGCTTTATATAACAGCTATCATGCTTGGACTCATAAGCGTGTTTCAAAAATAGTGGTGGTATTACGGTGCTCAAGCTGGGTTTTCAATGAAACCATTTCAAGCCACTGAATCACTTTGTTCGACTGGGTTCGATATACTGCCAGGTTTTGACAAGGAAGTTTCGGCGTTATCACCGACCTTGATAAGTTATGATTGGATTTCCTGTGACGCTGATTACTGATAATTCTTACTCAGACTGGATCATACCTCCTGGATCGTCATAATTGGCTAAAGAGACATACATTCCATACCGAATTCATGATATAATTCAAGATATTGTTGGCGTGCAACCAAGAGGGGAGACGAACTCCCTGAGTATTGCACTGTATCGTTAAATCAAGGATCAGCCCAAGTGTATGGCACAGAACACTTTTCGTATAAATCTCGCGTATACTGAATATGGATGTGAAAAAGCGTTCGAAGTTCGGTCAAGCATCACCTCCCCTGCCATACTTTAACCTCATTTACCGACTCTTTTTGTCAGCGATGCTCCTTTATCGCCGCCGTCAAGTCATTGCTCGCTCTTATAACTGTAATAGGTTTACCCATTTTCGTCGTTTCTCGATAGTTGCGGTTGCCATTGCCAAAAGGATGGACACAAATGTTGAAAGACACACCTACCTACTCGTGACCGACCTTCAGGTGTTGTGTTACACGACCCTCTAGTGCGGAACATCCATTAATAATCTGAAAATACTCAGTTGTCAAAAGGCTACTAGAGGTGAACACCCCCCATATGTACAAGAAAGAGCCTATAGCTTTCTGAACCTGTTGGTCAAAATGAAAATTGCGTCAAGAGAATCACAAGCCCAACTACATAATGTGGCGGCGGCATTCTATCACAAGCAGCTGATCAGAAGTTTGAGAGATGAATAGAAGCAAACCATTCCTGAACCCGTACCTGGACTTGGAATTTTGGATAGTTCCTACACACATCTACAATTCTCGTATTCCTCAATGGAATGAACAGCTGTACAGGTTACAATATTAATATGGTACATACTGCCCTGGTGACACCATGTGGCGTCGAACCGCGACCCCAAAATCTGAGGTAACAAAAGCTAGGTGAAGTTCCGAGCGATTCGAGTCTTTCGGATTTCCTTTTTGTCAATGACTTGAGATGAAAGGGATAAGGTCTACAACGTCGAGTGATCTGAGGGTCATACTATACCGTAACATCACTGGAACGGAGCAAAGCACTTCAGGTTGTGGTAGGTGACCCAATCGCAGCAAGAAAAAAGTAGTAATGGAAGAAGCCTAAGAAGCTGCAACCACCGGTCTGTGTACGTAGTATGAAGAGATGTGAGGACTTCTCCACTGGCGTTTTCGGAGGAACCACGACGACAGGCTGTGTTCCAGCTGCTGCCTGCTGTATTGTGGAAACGCGCTTATAGATTATGTAGAGTCATCACAACAGGAGTAAAGCTAAAATAACATTTCAGCCGCCGGGTATAAAAGGGTACAGAGAGCAATCGAAATTTCCTCACCCCATCGAGTTCAACCTATTCTCACAAAGCCACCAACCATTTCAATTTTTTTCTTGTTGCCACAATGTCCACCGTACGTTGTTTTCTCCTCCTGCTAGCGCTGCCCAACGCTGACGATCTGTTCTGTTCATTACTACAGACCACTCAAACTCTCATCTCCCAGGCCAACTGTGGCAGTAGCAGTTGTGGCTGCACCGCTTCGTTAGTCTTATGTGTCGCGATATAAGACATATATACTGACTTACCATGTTTCCCGATAGCTGCGGATGCAAGCCAGGTGGATGCAAGTGCTGAAAGCATCACCAGCTAGTCAGTGTACTCGTTTTGCACCACTCCACGGTCATTGTGAATTCAGAACCGGGAGAGTACACGCGTCGAAATCATTGCCAAGTAGGCTTGTCTTGCAGAGCTGTTCTATCGCATTGTCACTGTTGTCTACGGAATATTAGAAATGGACATGTTCCCATAAGCATCTGCAAGTAACAAATACGAACGATAAGATAGAGCAGTGAGGGCATAGATCTGGTATAAGAACTGCAGAGGACTCAACGTCAATGAGTGTGCCTTCACGATTATCCAAAGCAAATCTCAGTCGGTGTATGCGATGTCAATGATTCAAGCACCGTTGAACAAAAGGCCCGGGCGGTTGTTGATGATATGTTGATCAAGACGGACAAGAAGTTGTTCCACGTGACCGAGTCTACCCTCGAACGGTATTAATATTATTACTATGAGTAGTATCAATAATATTATCTTCATGAACTTCTCATCCCTCATATGCAATCTATCATTTTATCATGACGCGAGAAATTCAAACCTGTCGTTGCAAGTCATTGCTTTCTTTTCAAACGTAGTACGTACGGCTCTGTACGGCTCCGTTTACTTTCACGAACGAAATTGTATATCTTTGTAGACTGACAGCAGGCCAATCAAGCTAACCCGAGGTTTAAACATAATGTTTGGCTGCCCAGCCCCAAATGCTATCTGACAATACTCTCTGTGGTAGGCTACTGGTCTGCTTTCGGACCCGTTTCGTCAGCGGAGTGTTTCCATGCGACTGGCTTGTTGAGCTTTTTCCACGTCATATAATCTTCAGAGAGGAACGGCGGTACGCTCAAGCCATTTACGCTCCAAAGCAAAGGCTAGAAGCGTGCGCGGAAAAGGAGTAGAAAGTAAGTTGCTGAAAGTGCACGTAACAGACGAAACTCACATCTTCATTGGACATCTGCAATTCATAATCGATTCCTTTGCCTTTGGTGAAAGGTTCTATGGCCTTTTCCCATGATTCGACCCAGGCGCGACTTTGATAAAACGTGGATCGTTAGTGGATCGTTCCGAACCGTTAAAGCGAATGCAAATGTACTCCGGCACTGGATTAGCGGACTGCGTCACATTGATCCTCAAATACTTATCATTCGGCTCGCCACTGACATAGAAATTGTCTTGGTCCACATCAATGAAGTTCACGATGACAAGGAATGGAGGCAGGAAGGAGTAGAACTTCGTAACAGCTTGAGCGATAGCATGCTTTTCCTCCGTGGTATAAAGGTTGGGCGAGCAATAGAATCGGTGGAAAGGCATTCTATGAAAATAGTTATAAGTGATCCAATAACCGTGATCTTGGATCTCACAGGGTTAAGTGCAAAGGTATTTGTGACTAGCTTGACTGGATTATTGGGCTTCTGGGATGGGATGGGGGGAGACTTTACTTCATGCTCTTTTACTTATAGCATACCGCGCGCGCTAGGATTGCTAATAAACGGTTCCGACATTTAGTCAACAAGCCTGGAGGAGCGACTCATGCTGCGTAGTGAATGCTCCGGATTCGGTGTTCCTGCCTATGGACCGACCATGTTTCACATTCTAATGTCTTATTTCAATACGATTTCTCACTACCTCGGTGTGCGTATCAGTATTATCTTCTCTGAGTCTAGTTTGGATGTTAGATCATTGATTTATCAGATAGTCACTCTACTGTAGCATTCTACCGACTACCATTTTACCAATAGTGAAGTTCAATCCGAGTTGTCGGGAACCAGGGAACGAAGAGCCTGTTAAATCCGTGACCAGAATGGGTGGCGTCTGTGATCAGCAAGGCAGCATCAAAGTGTCACTGTAGCTCGAGTTGAAAACTCTAGCTACCAATTTGACGAAGCAGGAAGAATGAAGCCGCAAGATTTTTGAGGATTTTTGCAACAACGGAAAACCTACTAGGAAAGACTGGTTACCTACCGCAAGTAGGCGCAAGTTTAATGTATTTTGACTTAGCATACTAGTAAGCAAAGATCCACGATCTCAAAAATGTCCATTGAGGTGCGAGGAAGGTCAACCTTGATCTTTTTTTCTGCGAACCCTAAACAGGTTAAACTCATCATCAAGTTCATCGCGGTCACGTGAGAGATTTCTCATCGAACTTACCATTTCCACGTGTGGCACTATTCTTCATACCAAAGGGTGACATGAGCGCGTTTTCTTTTACTCTCACTTTCGGCTCTTGTCCTCGTCGAAAACCTCTTTGAACTTTATCAATCTTCACAGCCAGCTCTATGCTGGTAATTTTGTTACCTCTATTATGGCTGCTGACTTCGCTGTCAATCCCCTCCAATTTGAAAGGCAAAAATCGCAGTCAAAATATCCTACGTCGGTGGCGGGGGACTCTTACACTCCTTCTGCACTCTATTCCACATTCTCTAAGCTTCCTCGAACCTCGAAACAGCTTTTTGCAGGCTCTTTCCCCGCAGACGGGAATCCACAATATTCGACCCACTCCGGAGACATGCAGGCTGTAGTGAATGACGGCGATGAAGTTCGACGCATGACGAGCAGGAAACGAGTGCAGGAAGATGCTTTTCTACCATTCATCGATGGTTCCCTGGAGGGGGACGGTGGTAGTGGTGGAACTAAGTTACATTCGCATGTTTTGAAGTCAAAAACAACCAGCCAGTACGTTTCAAGTCCACTCATTGAGATGTTTTTTGTTGATAGCTTTAATAGCAAGACCCAGAAGTTCTCGTTGAAGCCGGCTATCTTTTCTCCAGCTTTCGCAAACGTCCCAATCGCAGGCAATCAGGATCATGATGGTGTTTGCAGCGAAAGTTCACAATCCTCTGACTCGGAAAATGAATATTATTCCTCCTCAAAATTGCGGCGCTCGAGCCCTGCTTCCTTCATGTATGAAGATCGTGCTGAACCTCTGTCGGTAGTGCGCCCACAGACTTTCATGGATGCACATTTAGCTCGTTTAGACTTCGACGCACCGAGTACCCAGATCTCTCCATTCGAGTCCTCCTACTCCAGCTCTTCGGACTCGCGTCCATCGTCTCTAGGCGTACCTCAGCGACTTCTGGAAGCTCACACATATCCATCTAATCGTACTTCCTCCAATAACTGGACATCTGGACCGTCTCACGACGGTTACGATCATTCAAGATCGACCGCTATCGTTCGCTTGCCTGTTCCTTTTGGTCGTGACCTGTCTCGCATCAGTGGCCAAGCTTCGCACTTTGAATTACTTGCCCCAGGAACCTCGATTCTTGATCCACCTCAACCTTCACCATACACGTCGGGTTTGCAACCAGACACCGCACCCGCGTCTCATACGCCGAATATGTCGCTCTCTTTTGCTAGTGCTGGTACCGACATCGGAAATTCCATGTCTTCCGGAATACAAACCCGATTAGGATTTTCCGCTGACGGAATCGAAAGTTGGGTGGATACTTCTCCTCCACTGTCAACGCAGTCACTGAAGATGCCGGCCATAGATCCACATACTTCGTCCCCACCTCCCCAGTGTGAACCTCCAATCATATTAAGTTCATCTATGGTGGATGCTTTGACAAATACGGCACCTCCTGTTAATGATCCTGTTCACAATTCGCATGGGATGACGTCTCCTGAGTACCTCTCCCTGACTTCTCCTGTAACGGCGCCCGCATATTCCTCCTCGTGTACGTCTCTCCCGCCTCCACCATGGGCCAGTCGTCCTCCAAAACCTTCGCCATCGCCATCTCATTCGCCGAGCACTACCAAGAAGCGGAAACGCACGATGGCCGAGACTTACCAGAATCAACATGTCGCTCGAACGCGCTCTCCAACTGCCGCCCGTACTGTTCTTGAATCTGTTATCGCAGACGGTACATCTGCATCTGGTATGGATAACCTCACTACCTCGAGCAGACCTGTGATCATGTATCGTTTGAGGACCGCAGATATGGACAATGGGACGATCAACGTGGTTTTGAAAGAGGATTATATGGCGAACTTCCTACAGAACAAAGCGTATCTAGTGGAAGAGAAGGTTAAGAAGAAGGAAAAGGACAGGGAGAGGAGGATGGGAAAGAAGGTGGAGGAAATTAAGGAAACATCGTTGGACGCCGATAGGGGTCGAGGATCTGTTCGAGCGATATATACCAGTTTTGGATCCGTTGCTTCAGCCATTCGACCTCCTTCGCTCCCCGCTTCCTCGGACACATCCCGTGCCCTTGAACAAGACACTCAACCATTGACCAAAGCTGAACTTCGTAAATCAACCAAAGCTGAACTTCGTAGATTGGCCAATGCTCGGAAGGCAGAACTCAAGCAGGAAAAGCACCTCCAAAAGATACGCGAACTGGAGGAGAAAGTTAAGGCAGCCGAAGAATACAAAAGGCAATTGGAACGACAAAGAGCAAGCGTTCGACCGACCAAAGTGCAGAGGCGCACGGGAAAGGTAGAAGAACGGGAGAAAGCAAAGAAGGAAAAGATTATGAAGGAACAGAGGACCCACGAAGCGGAAAAAACAGAAAGGTTGCAAAGAGAGCAGGAGATGCAGGAGCTGCTTGCATTGAAGGAGAGGCTGTTTGAGGCGAGGGCTCTTCGGAAGCATGGAGAAGAGGGCTCCGCGCTCAATCGTCTTGCGGATAATCCTACTCCAGCATCGAAAGTTATTACGACGCCTACCGAGAAGAATGCTCTGGGGACTTCCGAGACCGTCAATGGGCATCCTTTTCATGGGCAATTACACACCTCCGCTTCTAATTTCATCCAACATGGAACATTGACACCACAGTCGGCGACACCAAACCAATCAGTAGATACACAATATCGCAGCTGGGAACAGGAGCAATCAAGAGAGCAAGTGATTCATGGGGAGCGAATTGCCAAAGAGCAGGGAACGGCAACGGTACCAGGTGCTGATAGTAAACCAGCTCCAGCAACGTCCTGGAACCATACCGCTGTCACTCTACCGGGTCCAGCAGAGGATATTGTTCGTCAGGTGAATGATCTGTTTAAATCATTATACTTGTGACTACTACTGACAGGCTACGTTTTTTCGATTACTTGTGGTTTTTTTTTTGATTTTTGATTTTACGGGAACTTCCTTTTGTTTTCACGCAGCAATTCGCGTTGCTCTCTGCTTTAGGAATGTATTCTGCCGATGCAACATGGGAAATCAAAGAGCTCGGAGGAGACGTAGAAAACATGTAGCACGTACAGTAATCTGATTGACTGCCTTGTCTTCAACGGTAGTTTTGTACCGGAGATACATCTCGGTATATTACCTCGACTTACTTGTATTTTAAACCCCACTATTATCAAGGGTCGTACGGAGTACATACATAGTGAAAATTTTTATCGGATGGTGACCGTGTTTCGACCTCCTTCTCCTCTCCCCTCATGATCACCCAAATTCCACTTGTTATGAGTTTGTCATGGACCTCAAACTAGCAAGGCTCATATACATAGCTCTCGGGGTATCCAAATAAGGCCCTTCCATGAATGCTTGTAAGTAATAAAGCTTCTTGTATGTAATTCGCTTCATCACTGACTTCGACCTTTTTCTACGATTCTTCCTTCCATTCTCTACATTGTATTCAGCGTAGATTTAAAAACCACCAATCTAGCCTTGAAACAAGTGGTCGAAATAATCCGATGGAACTTTGGGATAAACAGGACTTCTCTTCCTTCACTTCCCCCTTAGGACGTACCATTTCTCCAAAAGACGGTCAAGTTGATATTGTTACCGCCAATGTAGCTATACAGGGTGGAAAAAACGAGGGCTTCAATGGCTCAGTTTCGTCTGGCCTAAGTCTGGCAACGTTTACTGAACAAAAGTGTGTTTTTCTACATCCCCGAGTCACTTCACAAAACGCTAATGCACTTTGTGCGCTTAGTTCATCCAATATGGAGACGTCTGTAACGGAAAATTTGATCCTGGATTGCGTATCTCAACAAGGCGATGGAGAGGATATTAAATTCGGTCAGTGTATTATTGCTTCAACTCCTTTTTTCGTCGAAGAGTCATTCCAAAAATTTACACTCGCTCCAGTTCTTGTGCAGAGCTCTAACGCTTGTGAGGAAACTCGGGTCGTGAAATCCCCCGAACCAGTGCAATACAATTCCCCCAGCAGTACGGCAAATCCTGGGGCCCAATCTATGTCTTTGTCTCAGGCTTCTACACCTACGAAAATTCATCAGCCTCGGCCCCTCTATTTCACTTCGGACATGTTTCCTAGAACCTCTCTGTTATCTCCCTTTGTTCCTCCATTACCTTTGAAAACGAAGTCGGTGGACTCTCCATCCGCTGAAAATCCTTCATTTATCTCCAACACCGATTGTCTGCCACCCTTCCGGAAGCAGAGATCTCTTCCATCCACGATCACTTCTGCGATGGACAAGGCGAAATCTTCCGGAACTAAATGTAGACCAATGCCAAGAGTGGCTTCGTTCCCTGCATGCCAAGAATCTGTGGTCATAGGAAGGCCCAGAGCTGATAGCATTGTATCTGACCTTCGGTATGTCACTCCGCGCCTTGTTCCGTATATCCCCTCCATGCCAGTCCATGCCCTGACCATCTTCTATCAGAAGCGCGTCAGGTGCTACAAGATTTCGAGTTGGCCGTAGAATGTTCGCCTCTGGTAGCACCCCGCCTCCTACGCACAAAATCTCCGCCTCGTCGTTGTCAACCCCTCCGCCGAACATTAGTAGGTTACGTCAAATGTCGGCTCGGAACCTGACGTCTCAAATGCATCTTGAATACCGTCCTTATCCAAAACCAAGACCGCATTTCTATCCACAGGCGTATTCACCTCAGCCTACTAGCGCTGCATTTTGTTCAGGAATGCTCGAAATCAATGGAACCCTTCACGGTCGAAATACACCTAGAAATGATCTCGAGAGAATTGACCCCTCTGGGACGGACGTTCGAATCAATAATGTTTTCAATCATGGCCTGGGACCTTTGCATCCCCGGTATAGGTCGACTGCGACGAATTCGAATCAATACATCGGCGAAGACATGTTTGTTGAAGCGGCTACTAATCAGTGCAAACCTTGGAAAGCAATGGAAACTCGTTTTCCGGTTGAAGCCTCGAACTGTGCCGCTTACGCTTCTGGGTTTGGACGGGATCGTCGTTTTGTGGCTACAGCTCCGGCGACCATGAGTACATCCGTGTTCCCCTTGGAAAGTTACACCACAGGCCCGGAGTTCCCCCAACACTTCCGTTTCCGAAATATACTAAGCTCTTAATTTACTTGTCTAGTTTGAAAGCTATTTATTCAATTCGAATCTCAACAGCTTCGCGTCCTCCAGAGCTCGTCGCGACGATGTGGCCTATTTCCAAATTTCCAGATGCCCTTACGAGGGTTCGAGTAAGACACGCAGCAACTAGACTTACTGCAGGGGACAATTCGAAGACACTTGAAGTGAAGAATTTCAAAATAGTGTAGCAAAGCGAGAAACAACATGTCAGACAAGATGGTGCAGGAACTCGAATGAGAACAATACAATAAGATTGTTTCTTCAGGCTAATGGTATCCTCAGAAGCGCCTTCATCTTGGTATACATCCCCTCCCATTTGACATCACCCCATACTACTATTTTCAGGTTCTCTAAATCCTTTATGATCTCATTAAGGCTATCAAGCTTCCCTACAATGCCTTCCTTTTCAATTGCACAGTACCTGTTGAACGCTTCGATTTTCTGCTCCTCTGATTTGAACTGAGCAAATCCTAGATAAATACCCTGCTGGGATGGTTCGATTGTTTCCATCTTCCAAATCAACGTCGTGCTCGCCGCCACAATGTATGGTCGAGGTTTGAAGACGTGATTACGACCAAGGGTTATGGTCCAAATTTCATTCGCGCTGTACTCTTGCTTATCTGAACGGACTGGTCCATATATGACTGTGCCATTGGACAGTGCTCTAGGGTACCTGCGACCAACTTTAATGAATAGGTCCAGAGGACCTACACAAGATGGTTAGCATTAATGTACGTTGATAGGACAGGAAGGAAAATATTTACTATCACGTTGTAAAATCTGGACCGACGTTGTATTCATGGTGAGACTGGGGTTCCTGGGGTTCCAAGGAGCAGCTATTACTCCGAAGAAGGACGAAATGAGGAGGAGCATAGAGATCAAGCGCGACGTGAGCAACGGACAAAGGTCCATAACAGGGCTTTTTTCCGAATGGTAAGGAATCGATGAACGAGGCGGATGTAAATAGGGCGATTACGTGGCGGTCTCTAAAAACCCATTCATGAGAAGACTCAATAGTTAAAACACGATAGAGACGTACCAGATAGATTTGGCCAGCAAATCTACGAGCGGAGCAAATGTTGGATTTTAAGACTATACGTAGAAGATTAGCAGACTGAAAACGACGACTGACTCTGGATCCCACCAAATCAGCAGTGAGGGGTTAAAACTGGTTGAAATCTGAGTTTGATTTGCTTCTAAGCTGTGCGGTAGGTTCCAACGGGTTTCGAGTTGAGGTCTTGAGGCCTTTCAATTTTCCCCATTACTGCCTTGCCCTTCTCCTTCCTTTTCCTTGGGCCTACCTATGCAGGCGGCAGTATGTTCTACCTTTAACCCAGAGCGACTAGCAATCTGAGTCAATGAAGTCAAAGCTTGCCATCGGTATGACCAGTCTCCTGATCTCTCCCACTGTTCGCATTCTTAAGAGATTAGTCTTGCTCACCGAGGCCCCCAAAGTTTTTTTTCAGCTTCAAGGACAAACGAGCGACTGGACGTTCACGTGAATTATAGCGCTTATTTAATATTACTCTCCTTTCATCTCCACGGAGCCACGGAGAAACAGAGACGGGAAGGATGACAGCGAAGTCGATGCATTCGGCCGTGTGTGGGTCATGGGCATACCTATCTCATTCGAACCTTGAACCTGCGTTAGCTCTGGTTTGATTCCAGTTTTTAGACAACATCCAGATCCTTCATTGACTCTACTTCCTATTATTTTAGTCGTTGTGAGTGCGATGGGTATACCAGAAGACACCCCCATGAGGACATCTACATATTCTACCGGGTCTTCGGTCAACAATGCTCTCGTCGAGCTCGAGGGGCCCACAGTGCTCGAAAAAGAAAAACCTCAGAGACGAAATCCTTATCCGTCTACACACTCTGCACCGATGGCCCAACATCATCTGGACATAGAGGAGATTTTATGCCGTTCTTACTTTTTTCCATTTCCTCTTCAGGGCGGTTCATCATCGTCTGATCTATCCTCCTCCTCCTACTCCTTCAACTTTTCCCATCCAGAAGGGATTGACCATGCTGGTTCTGCTTTCACGTCTTCAAATCACTCTCATGACACTCGCCCTACAACTGCTATTTCTTGGCAAGAGATCATACAGAACAACCACGTTTCCAGACTTGTTCACTACAACTTCGCACAATCATTGAGAAACAATCACTCACACTCGCATTCCCGAGCTCATCGAATCCTCTGAGACGATCCATTCAAAGGCATGCCACGACCCATGGATGGTTCCACGGTGTGTGCGTAAAAAATCCTTTTTCGAGAAACACCGCTCGAGAAGCATTACGCGATGGAGATGTGAATGGAGGGTATGGTACAGAAGAGGATTGAAGGTGGCTCAATAGGAGATCGAGGGCATACAAGTATGATCTATATTTATAGTTTTGCAACATTGTCAGGTTACTTGTTTATCGGAATCAATGAATTTGCTAGTATAGAGACAGAGAATACAGGCTAGATCCTCTATGTAGTAATGTGTCGCATCCTGAAATAGACATTTGCATTTGCACAGCGCATTTTTACTCGCTGCTACCAGGACAATGTCCGATTCAATACAAATGGACAAGTGTTTATGGATTGAGAGAGGAGCCGAGGGCGATCTTCGCATGTGGCGACGGTGCACAATTTACAATTGTCTCCGCTCAGTTTCTCGATTTCAAGTTTAGCATCGAATACGAACGAAATCCAGAGACCCGATAGCGAAGAAAATAGCAATTGATCCTCACGTCAGATCATTGGCATAGGAGTTTTAGATGATATTGATTTCCTCGTAGAGCTGGCTAACAACAAAAGACAACAAATCATGATCATCCTTCAGGCGTGGTTTGATAAACTTATGACAGTCATTTTCTTGCGTCGACATAGAAAAAGGACAAAGCTAGTTATACCGTTACGGTATAATCCAAATATAGTGGCTGTGTATGAAATGATGGCTGACAAAGGAGCAGATTAGATTTTCTCTTTCGCCAACATGCTTCTTCTCAGTTTCTTCAACCCGTCTTGGACCTTGCTCTGGGAGGTTAAGCATTGAATCTCAAGTTTGGTACAAGGAATGTACATTCCGCAATTATCTCAGTACTTCTCATTGTAACAGATCGTAACTTCATAACAGATGGCCGTCGAAGATACACCTTGCCTCAATTGCCTCTTAGCACCAATCGATTCGAAGGACTTGTCTCCAAAGCAAAGGACCGACAAACCGGGAAAACTCGTGGTGTGGAGTGAGCTGCAGTCATGACCATCGCGGCGTCGCAAATAATGCCCGAATTTTCTCACCCTGATTCAGCCCCGCCTCACTCACCCCGAAACCGATGGCTGGCTTCCCTAGCCTAGTCCTTCCACGTGGCGGTATTGTCTGCCCCCCGGCATCATGACCAGGCCATGGAAGAAGCCGCGACATGTTGTGCAGGATTCGAAAGGTGTGGCAGCAAGTTCATCTCGCCGCTGATAATTCTATCTGGGGCTCATATCATGCCGTCATGCAGTAACCGAGAAATGGAGGTCGATGGTGGCACTATAGCACATACGACGCGTTTATTGCATCCGAATTGGTTCTTAGCTATCGATGGCCCAGTATTAGTGAGTACTGATCCATAATAGTTCGCGGTCTGTATACTCATCTACTTGCCATTCAGATTAGTACTGCCCCGGAATTGTTCCCCGTGTCGTTTTCAAACAGATACATTGTTGTTTTGGTTCAAATATAGCTATGGTAGTCGCACATCTGACGCGAGATGGTGCACTATTGAGGACTGCTGCCTACTGTGTAGATGCAACAAATGATCCAAGATGCAATCCCGAAAGGTAAATACAATAAAAAGAATGCTGAAAAAGTTCAACGATGACCTCGAGGGCTCTCATCGTGTCACAAATAATCTCACACTCGGAGGTCCTCATTTGATGAACCCTCAAATTTCAAAATATCAATATTCAGGTGGCGTAGCTAGCTTACTAAGGCTGGTCCGTTCGCCTCCATCGTCCACGGATATCGAGCAAAATCTGACTAAGGCTCTTTAAGGGTCTCGAAAATCGTAAATTCTTGCACGCGTTCTGCTCTAAGATCCTCATCGATGACGTCTATACTGGTAATATATAAAGCTTAGAGTTTGGACGTGGTTTTCACTAACCATCTGTCTCAATCAAGATATTTCCTTCCGGATATGTCTGGAACTCATGTACACACTATCAACGTCAATGGAGTGGAAATTTTCTATCGCGAAGCGGGAAAGGAAAAAGTACCTGTTGTGCTGCTGCTTCACGGTTTCCCGTCTTCGTCCTTTCAGTACCGGAATTTGATAAGTAAATTGGAAGGAAAGTACCGTGTTATTGTACGTCGCGTTTCTATTATCCATGTAGGGGTTAACCTTTCCACAACCAACCACAGGCGCCTGATCTTCCTGGTTTTGGTTTTACCAGTATGTAATTTGTCGAGCAAATCTTGATCAGGAGGTTGATTATACCACGGTCTTGTAACAAACAGAGGTTCCCGATGCTCTCAAGTACCAGTACACGTTTGACAACATTGCAAAAACGATTGAGGCATTTGTCGATGCCTTGAACTTGAAAAAATATGCTATTTACATCTTCGATTATGGTGCCCCAACGGGATTGAGGTACGACTCTTCTGATTTTAACCGCCGTCCCTATACCAATTGCTGAGTAATACACATGTAGATTAGCCCTCTCCCGTCCTTCTGCTATAACAGCAATCATTTCACAGAATGGAAATGCTTTTGAAGTTGGCTTGGGCGAGTTTTGGAACGGCATTCGTAAATACTGGAATAATCCTACCCCGGAAAACCGTGAATCTCTTTTGTGGCTAACCAGGTTCGAGGCAACGAAATTTCAGGTTTGATTCCATTTCGTTCATCTAGATATCACTTTGTCACCCCAACCTGTTGAACAGTATGAAGCGGGAGAAGCCCATCCCGAAACCATCCCACCGGAGACCTATTATCTTGATCAAGCTTTGATGGATCGTCCAGGAAACGCAGATATACAGTTGGATCTTCAACTCGATTGTGCGCTGTTTCTCATCACTATGTACGTAGAAAATATACCCATTTACTTATCTCCTTTTTTGTCAAGATCAAACAAATGTAGCGCTTTACCCCGCCTTCCACGATTATTTCCGCAACTATCAGCCTCCTTTGCTTGCCATTTGGGGAGCGAACGATGGCATTTTCATACCTGCAGGGGCCAAAGCCTTCAAGACTGTTCTCCCTAATGCCCAAATACGCTTTGTTGATGGAGGCCATTTTGCATTGGAAAACCACTTGGACGAGATTTCAGGCCATATCATCAGCTTCTTGGAGAGTATTAGAGTTTAAAGTGAAGGAGTAAATGTACTTGAGCTCAGCGAGAACCGAGGGAAAATGTAAAAAAGAATGCTAACTTGAATCCGACGCTATCTCAAGTCAGATATAATGAATATAAGGACAGGATAGAATAGGATTTAAAATATATGAATGATACTGGCGAACTCAATGGAATCTCCGCTTGTTGGTCAATTCTGTTGCAAATCTGAAGCGGGAAGCCGGAAACTTTGGATAGATGAATAGATTGAAGGTGACAAAACAGGAGGCTTCAATGTACTGACTGCAATGAAACAACATACAAAGGAATTGTAAGATAACTGAAGATAACTATTGCTTTTCGGAATACAATTCGGCTTCGCAAGAGAATGGATGCTACATATGGGGTATATAATTCCATCCGGGTCTCTCGCTATTTCGCTGGTAGTACTTAGAATGTTTAAAGGTTCGTTATATCTTAGCTAAGGGTGAAAGAGTCGGTTTGTGCGGATTTCTCGAAAACCTCTCGATTATGGCGTTCCTGTATGGAGAACGAATTTTTGCCGAGTATTTTTCCTGCTAGACTTGCTCCTCCTCTAGATAGTTTGATCACATAAAGCGCCGAGAGGCTCATGCTGCCTCTTCACTCCCATTTGCTATAAGAAAGATACCTCAACTTTCCAATGGCCCACTGATTTGTGCCCAAGTTTCCTTTGATATGTCATCTTCCCCATACTTTGCTCCAGTCAACAACTCGATCTCAACCTTCAAAGACCATATCTTTGAAGGAAAAGTGCTTTTCTGTACAGGCGGAGGCTCTGGGATATGCAAAGGCATGACTGAGTCCATCGTAGGCAATAATCTTCACTCTGTATGATAAGACTTTGCCAATCTTAATCGTTAGATGCGACATGGCGCTAATGCTGTTATCATTGGCAGGAAGTATGTCGAGTCTTCCCTGCTCCAAGGGGGAGCCTGAGCAATTCTATTATCCTCACCTCTAGGCTTGATCGTTTGACAGAAGCGTCCAGGGAACTTTCAGAGAGAACTGGAAGGACCTGTATACCCATTCAGGCGGACGTAAGACAGCCACAAACCCTTCAAGCAGCGGCTGAAAGGACTATGGAACATTTTGGGAGGATTGATTTCGTCATCTGTGGTAACGCAATTATTCTTAGGACGGTAGCATGTCAGACTAAGTTCAACTTTCAACATACTAATAGGTGCAGCCGGGAATTTCATGTCCCCTATCTCTGGTCTCTCAGAAAACGCATTTAAGACTGTCATTGAGATCGATACTGTACGGAATATCAATATCTTGTTATGTAGTGAGTATCTGACGCAGCCACAACAGCTAGGAACATACAATACGGTGAAGGCTACCATACCTCATGTCCGAGCGACTAAAGGGGCATACGTCCATGTTAGCGCAACCCTCCACTATCGAGGTATGTGTCGTGAACTCCATTGAGAAGGAGATACCGGGGAGATACTAACACACGAACCGATAGGTACTCCATATCAGGTACACGTTTCCGCTGCCAAAGCTGGAGTCGATGCGATCTCAAATGTCGTTGCGGTAGAGGAAGGTCCTCATGGTGTTCGTTCAAACATTCTCGCCCCGGGTTTTACCTCTGGTACAGCGGGAATGCGTGTGATGTCCGGTAACAAAACAAACAAAACTGAAGGCTTTTCCAATCCGCTTGGGCGTTTCACAGAAATTCATGATGTTGCCAATGCTGCTGTTTTCTTATTCAGTCCCGCAGCTTGTTACATTACTGGCCAGATTATACCGGTTGACGGCGGCGCAGAACACCTGAGGGGCGACTTCTTCCCTTACCCTTCGTCCGTGCTTGACCCGTCTAATGTCAGAAAAGTGCTCAAAGGGAAGATGTGAAGCACTTGGTAGACTGCATGTGCTGATGAATAGACTTTGATGTGTAGCTTGCATAAAAAGGGCGCACCGTAGAACTAAGTGAACGATTCTATGCAATGATATTTTTCTCCCATTTCAATTCGTGCTCAGTCACGATCAATCATGAACATGGAAATTTTCCTTTGCTTGATCCCAAATCTTCAGGAACCTTTTATGGTCTTCCTTCCCGCTACCGAAAAAATGTGGGCTCCATTCCTACTAGTAGATCAGAGATTGGACTTACGGCTCAGGATGCTATATGATGTAGTCACCATTCCTCCAAGGAAATCGACTTGATCAACCTCTGAATTTACCAGGTCAGCGATGACATTGTTCACTCAGACTGCACACTATAAAGAGTATCATTCTGGATAACGACTCACGGAATTGACGAAACCAAAACCAACAAAGATATCCTCCCCTTTGCGCAACTAGTTGTTCAACAGTATTAACGCTTGACCCTCAGCTTCGGGGGAGCCGCGATGACGTGTTTAAAATCCCGGGATACTGAATAAGAGAGAGGAAGGAAGCGACATGGGCCCATGAATGGGAAGACGAGAAGAGGGATTAGACCGCGAATCCATAATAAGGGTCTATGGAATAAGGCTGTTAAGAAATAAGAAGGATCTGAACGCAATTTCAGCACAGAATTGTCGAAAAACAGCTCCAGTGAGTGTGCAGCGGGCAACAGCTTGCACCAAGGGGAGACTATGGGGCACTACTGCGTACTGCAACGTTAAATTATAGAAATTGCCTCGAAGACCCTGTCACAACCTACCGTATATCCCGATGGAGCTCAAAAACTTCGAAGGGGAGGTAAATGCATGGAATGATAAGTTGAAGCTGACAGTGAACGTACGGCTACAGGTACGACTGTTCACGCGCACAATGATGAAGTTCAAGATGGACGAGGATGGATAGTATCACAGATTCAAATCTGAGCATCGGATGACTTCCTTCCAGCCCCTTCTTAATGAACTAAATCTTTGTACAATGTAGCTGGTGTTGAGGGCAGCTGAGCTGCTGTCTAACTTCAGCGGATGCTGAATGCAAAAGCGCAGAACAAACTGACCTACACACTTGCAGAATATACTGAGAAATTGACGAGAAGCGTGTAGAAGCTTCTTCGAACTTTTCTGAAGGACGAATATGGAAAACGACACTGTATTTATTGAGATGGAAACGTGGCACTCAAAGCAACACCGGGCCGATGATGATCGAACCTTGATCTCTCGCTGCCATGACCGCCTCCACCTCCAACCAAGGAACTCAAACATGTGTTTGCGCCTCTCGAGGACGAGAAATTGGTGTAAGATCCTGGACGTCAGTCGCGCGTCGGTATAGACCTACGCAACATGAATATATCTGTTCGTTACCACCAGGATGAGCGGAATTGTCAGCTTATCGACTACGAGCGGGTGCGAGAGAGAGAAGGAGAGATCGTTTATTCATCAGGGTGTACTTAACCGCTAAGTCCCCCAGTATCATGCAGACTACCTCTGAGTATGACTGCAAAACTTGGGAAGAGTTTTTATATCGACGTACTGTTATTAGATGTTTTCGATATATGTATGGCTACTGCTTGTCAAGGTAAGAGTGCAATGACTTCGTCTAAACTGTAGCTGACTGTTTTCTTGCCAAACCCAGCTAGTATCTTTCTTCTGACATCCAACAGCGCCCGAATGATATCTCCAAACTCTTCCACTGCAGCCGGTATCGATCGGGTCTCGTACACATCCACTACAAGGCGTAGTTGAACAGCTTCGACCTCTGTCCATGCTTTCTTCAAGCCTTCTTGAGCAGTTGCAATCGTTTGTCTCACTGCATTCCAAGTGATATCGGCATGGTCTTCTCCTTGCAGTAATGCTTTCCACCTCTCGAGATCCTCTTGACACTGCTCAAAACTGCTCTGAATCTCATACGCCAAGCGAAAACGTATTTCTTCCTGCCATGATGACCATTCGAGTGCAACCCACATTCTTCTTAGCTCGAGGGCATCGGTGACTTCATCCAATACCTCTGATATCTTGTTCAGCATCCTCTTCAGAGCCGCGTTCTTCACGGTACCCGGGTCTTGCAAAACTCTCTCAGCTTTATCCTTCAAATTCCAAAGAGCTCGGAGATCCTTCGCCAATTGTATCTCTTCTTCTTTCACTTGATCCGCGTACTCTTCAACCTTGTAACAAAATGCTCGCAGCCCATCCTCCATCTCTCTATATGTAAACATCGTAGCAAGAGCCATCCCGCCCTCATCCAGAACACAATGCAAATTCGAATCATGCATAATAATTTTCGTGTTTCGAAGGAGAGACTGGTTCTTTTGAAGGTCGCAGTACACTAATCGCAGGATTTCGATGCTCTTTATGATGCTGGAATGGATCTCACGAAGTCGCTCCTTGGGCGAGGCGAACCCATTCTTGAATTTCACCTTTATGATTGCGACTCTATCCGTGGCTTTGCTGAGCTCCGGAAGGAAGTCGCGCAGAGTCTTCACTAGATGCTCTTTTTCGGCGTCGGCGGTGGGTATGACTTGCACTTGGGTGGCGGATGCTACTAGCGCCCTCTTTCTCATCTTCGCTATAGTTATGTATCTACGAGAAACGCAGGTCAAACAAAATCAATCAATTTGGATAGGAACTGCCAAACGCACGTATAAAGCGGTCAAAATAATAAGTGACTGTGTACACAAGGGAGAAAAGGCTGGGTTGCTTTCAGAACTGCGCTTAAATGGTCATATAAAAGAGAATACGAGCCGCTTGCTTTTTATGAACACTCAAAGGAGACAACCCTTCAAAAACAATAGTGCATTCCTCTCCTGTTAGGACGCGGTAGCTTAGTTACATCGAAAACCGGTCAAACCCCACATGGTTTTCGATTAACCAAGAGGTGGGGGTCAAATTTGACCGTCTTGGACCCGGTGTTGACTATGACTTTGTACATACAATGAACGCGTTTATTTCTAATTTCATGGGAGGATTTATGGCCGTTTTCGTCGAGTTCGCATCAAGTAACTGCGACGCGTTATGTAACGCACAGACCAAGCACGTGCACCTCGTGTCACACGCGCTATAAAGAGCTCGCGATCAACGAAACACATCTTTGTTTTCCACTCTCATCTTCAAACTTCCAACAGGCTTCTCGCTACCACTTCTCCACATCACTTTCCCCCTCCAACTCTTACTTCAACTATCTGAACAATGTCTGGCCGTGGTAAAGGAGGAAAAGTAAGCTTCAGGCCACCATTCATAATCGTCGTCAGTCCTAATTAATCTTTTCATTCTTAGGGTCTCGGAAAGGGCGGTGCTAAGCGTCATCGTAAGATTCTTCGTGACAACATCCAGGGTACGTGATCATCTCCTCGAAAACATTGCCTTTTCTGAGTAGCCTCTCACAGGTATTACCAAACCCGCTATTCGCCGTCTTGCTCGTCGTGGAGGTGTAAAGCGTATTTCTGGTCTCATCTATGAAGAAACCCGCGGTGTATTGAAGATCTTCCTCGAGAATGTTATTCGTGACTCTGTAACGTATACTGAACATGCTAAACGGTGCGTTACTATTTCCCTGCCCTTTTTGTCCCATAGCTGATCTCGCCTTTTTGTTTAGTAAAACTGTTACCGCTCTTGATGTTGTTTATGCCTTGAAGCGGTCTGGCAGGACGTTGTATGGCTTTGGAGCATAGTCGGGTTGCTTTGTGAGGCTCACCAATATTCGTCGTCACTTCCTAACCTCTGTATGAAGAGGTCTTCTCGTTCTCTGTAATCTGTCTGTATTCATTCGATTTGTATCATTCAATGTACTATACCACAGAATGACATCTCTGTCGTCGTTCTATCTTATGTCCTTCATTGGCGTGTTTGCTTAGTCTACACGAGTATCAGCTAAGATTCCACTTCGTTTATGCCATTGTGGATATTTAACGAAGCCTGGACAACGCACAATACTGATAGTGGAAGCTGAGATCTGAGAGTCCGGGTAGATTTGCTAATTCTTGTTGATGCTTGGCATATGTAATGTGTTGTTTGTTAGCCCTGAGCCGACTAGTAAAAGTTTCTCACGTGTTTTGTCTTGGATGTAAGTGCGATAACCAGCTTTGACATTACCACAAATACATAAACAATATGTTTCGAAATTTTCCGCCCTGACTGGGCGCTGATGTTGGCCTTCATCATCTTCCCAATTTCTCCGAGTCATCTCGATCTTCTGCTCCTAACCTCTCAAGTAACTCCTTAACTACATCTGATTCGCAAAATGTCACAACAGCTCTCGGATCCGACGCTGGAATTAACACCTTCCTTTACCCTTCCACTCTTATACCTGCTTTTCGCAATTGGCTTGAGCTTTCGCTCCCGACTCCTTCGAACCAGCTTTTTGGCCATGATATTTGCAATTGCCTATCGCACGGTCTTTTATACGAGCATCACCGAGGCTCCTATAAACTACCTCCACGCCACATGTTCCTTCTCCCTCTTTTTCAGCGCCCTCGACTTACTGGCTATAACAGATCCATATGCAGAGTTCCGTCGTAAAGGTCAAGTCGAATCTGCATCGTCCATGCCTTTTTTCTCGCGATTCATGTGGTGTTGGAAATTGATATTAACTCCGAGAGGAATCGGGTGGACTCATGAGCCAACCAACGTCATTCCTCCGCGTCCTCAATCCCAATCTCGAATCTCCTTCATCATTTCTCAGCTCCCCTCGACTATCATTCTCATCTTTGTCGCCGATGCCTCAAATCTCTTATTGCGAAGTCACCCAGGATTCCTTCCAGGCGGCCCATCAATTGCGGACGTGGGTCCTCTTATGCGGTTTTTCAACGTGTTCTTGTTCGGCACCTCGAGCTTTTATGCTCTTCAACTGCAGTACAAGCTTCTCAGCATTTTGGTTATCGCAGTCGGATTATCCCACCCAGAACATTGGCCGAATCTGATGGGTTCTTGGAGTGACGCATACACGATTCGTCGACTGTGGGGACGTACATGGCATCAAATTATGCGACGATGGGTATCCGCTGCTGGGAATCTGGTAGCCCAAAAACTGCTTCGTCTTACCCCGGGAACCAATTTGTCGGCGTATACCAAGCTGTTCATTGCGTTCTTGATATCTGGGATCATACATCAAATGGGTGACTACTCTCTTCAACACAGAGACTTCTGGGCAGGCGGGAGTTTGACCTTCTTCCCGTCACAAGCTGCTGCTATCATGGTCGAAGATGGAGTGATAGCGCTTGGGAAGAAGGCTGGTGTCCAGGACGGGAGGCGGATTCGACTACTCGGATATGTGTGGACTGCGAGCTGGTTCGCGCTCTGCCTTCCAATATGGATTGATCCCTACTTCCACGACGGTATGGCTAGCGGCAAGCTTTTCAGTCCGATTGGTGGGTTATGGAAGGGCGATTGGACGGGTGCTTCCATGAAAATATCCCTTCCGCTCAATTATTAGATGGAAATTTTTGCTTCCGAGCATGACTATTTTGTTCTGTTGTCAATGACTTGTAGATGTCCGCATAGCGATATTCATATGATATTTGCTGTATGAGACTCTTCCACGCCAAACATTTAGATGTTGAGTGCGCACAAAGAAACACCGATACACAATTGGTTATTCTCTAGAACTATTTAATACACGCAGAAACAAAATATACAGAAGTGACCACCAAATTTCCACGCCGATAAAGACAGCATGTCCCAGCTGGAAGATGAAGCGAATCACAGAAATCCCATCACAATGAATTCACAAGCAGGTCGATGAAATGCATAGACGGCTTTCGGACGACAAGTCCACTCACTTAAGAAGTGCAAGTGGCTTCGTTGTCGGGGCAGTGAGGAATCTCAGTCTCCCTGGGAGCACCTAGAAGTCGGGTTCATTGTATTGAGTGGTAAGGCAAAAGATGTGTAGAAAACACTTACGGTCGGAGGTGAGACTCGGGAAGGGCGAAGGGCACACTTGCTGAATATCAGCGAAACTCTTCGTCGCCGGGAAACTGCAAAGTTGTCAGATCAAGGCGCGAATCTCTCAGTTATTCCCGACTCACGTCGCGGGGACGCCCAAAGAAGGAACGGGAGTTGGAACAACAGCAGAACAATCAATCAAGTCAGCACGGTTGTGTCCAATGATAGCCATCTTGGACATGGCAGCCTGGAACCTCGATGCCATCAAGGATTCTTCGTCTGTTGCACAAAGATAGAAGAGATCAGTGTGTTATATTGGTTATCTTTCCAAGTTCCACATACTGATCATGCTCTGCCAGAAGCAGGCTGTCCGGTTGTCACGTGCGAGCTCAAAGTCGGATTGAAGTCGCAGCTCTCCAACGTTTACACCGACAGTGAGGGGAAGAGGGGAGGACACTTCACCAGTGTTGTCTGTACCCAGTCCAATTCAGAGTTCTTGAAGGAGTTCGAAAAGCATTTGTACATACTAGGAGTTCCCGGGAATCCGACACCAGTCAAGAGAGTTTCAAGGAAGAACTGTGTGTCAAAGGTGAATGGAGTCTGATAATAGATGTCAATTTAGAACTTTGGTCAATAATGAGGATGAGTCTGCTTACCGAGTCGAAAGGCGCAGCATCCAGAGTGGGGTCGACATGGTCTGCTCGGGCGACTGAAAAATAAAACGGGTGAGAGATCTGTGAGTTATCGGTGATTCGTGAAGAATGACCTGTGTGCTGCATAACAAATCATCATATTAGATGGACCGAGTCAGTTCAAATTAATTGCTGGACATACCGATACGAGCAGAGAGACGATGTCTTCAGCGGTCAAGTTTGCCTGTTACGGGAGGAAGAATCGGCAATGAGTAAGGTGGTCGTACATGATAAACATAAACGGCGTACCGCATCCTGGAAACGAGCCAAGATCTCATCGACCGTGTTCTGAGGTTCAGGGATCAAACCGTCAACTGCAGGTGCAGTGGCATTTGGTCGGCCGGCCAAAAACTCTAGCTGAGGTGCGCCCTTGAAAAAGTGAAGAGTATAAGCTGAAGTAAAATCTGTTTGGGAGAGATCACATACAGGGCAAAGGCCGACAGCGACGGCAGCACCAAACTGGATCATATCTCCAGCAGTGATAGTCGGGAATTTACCCGAAGCAAGGAATGGAGCAAGGTCGTTGACACTGTCGGAGATACCAAGATTGGCAGCGAAGTTGGGTTCGACGTCCGGGAAAATCAACATAGAGCCGTCAGCACCTCCTCCACTAGGTGAAATATTTTTAGTACAAATGTAAAAGGAAAGATTGTAAGTCAGCTTACGCCGCAGGTCCAAGAGATTGGGAGATAGCGATAGCATCGTCTGAGATACATCAGATTAGTACAGGAAAACAAGACAAAGATGTCGCTATAACGTACGGAAGCTCAAACGAAGCACCTCATGGGCTAAAACCAATCGCAGTTAGCGCTTCAGTCAAGATTACATGCGCTTCTGACACTTGCCAGTTTCGCCACACTGGTTCTCGAATAGAGTTGCGGTAAGATCTTGGGCAAGCTTGGAAAGTCCATCAGTTTACGCAATATATCGAATACGATTGGACTAAACTCACTGGAATAAAATCGCAGCAAACGCTGTCGGGCACAACAGTGCCGTCAGAACAAACCGCATGCTGAGAAGCGGGAGCAGCTCTAACGGTGGATAGAGCGAGGGCGACAAGGGGTACAATACTCGAAAATGCCATTGTAGATGTATCGAAGTTCGGTCGAGAAAGCAGATGAATCTGAAGGGAAGCGGATGAGCTTGGAGTTTTCTGTTGTCCTCTGATCAGTATTTATACCCTCTGGATTGGCCGTGCGAGTAGATGAGAGGATAATTTCCTCGAAAAGAGTGCAAAGACAAAGATAGATTTCGCACTCTAGCCAGTTGCTCTCTTGCATACCCCAGCATCCCAAACGTAACCGGAAGACCGGAAAGTCGACTGGTCAACCTCCGGTACCATCCAACCGAAATGAAGCATACACGGTTATTTAGAGGAGAAAATGAAGGGATGCGGCTTGTATCCAGAATGTTGGATGGCATCATGCGCATCAGTAACGAAACAGGACGAATTGTGGGAGCGCAATCATAGTAACGAATATCAGTGAGAATTCAACAACATGGCTTTTGTGGGTTATCTCTTCTGCTGATTATTGCACGCAAAGATCTCGTACTTTCGTAGCAAACGTTTTCAACTCCGGAGCAAGGATATGCTTTGCTATTGAGGCACCCATCAAAATTCCCTTCTGCTGAAAATAGAATCAAGCTGTGCTGTGTTTGTCGGGCAACACGATGATAGTCCAAGTTTAAACTCTTTCACAGACAAATCAGTGGACGCGTTGCAATACGGACTTTGCTATTGGGTGAATCCATAATGGATTCCACACCAATCTCGCGGTACGGGACCACTTCGATAAACCTAGTTGTACTTGCGGGAGAGCACTAACTCTAAAGGCAAGGCGACAATCATGTTGGAGTGTATATTCAACATCCGGATGGCTTTCGACACTGGGAATCCCAGTTTCGGCAGAAGAAGAACCGACCGAGGTTCATTAATGGATAGGCGCGACCAAAATTTCTTTAGGCATTGAAGGCTGAACAAGAAGGAAGTTTCTCCAAGCGCTTACCGATGCGATTGAAAAGGAGAATCGCGTGACGTCGTACGAGAAAGATGTTGGTCAATGTTCATTGCTGTGGCTCGAAACGCTGAGTAAGGGTGGCTGGTGGACGATGTTGACGAGAATTTAGACACTGAATTGGCGATCAAATCTGAATCCCACGACTCGGCTTCAACCCACGGAGCCGGATATGCGGCGCGTGTACTAAATTTTACCTATGTAGAACCCAGGCCTGTTCCATGCAAAATCTCTGCCTTAATGGCGGCAGCTTTAAGATATGTACAATAGGCATGAAGCATCGTATCTTTTCGTGAGCAAAATCTCGGGTCAGATACTGAAAAGCAAGTTTTGTCATTGTCAACTCGGTCCTCACAATGATTGATTTTATACTATCTGTAATGGTACAACTATTTAACCCGTCTCGTCTCGCGTCTGGGGAGACTCCAAAATACATAAGCAATACTTAGTCGATTTTACTTAAGAAGTGCAAGTCGCTTCGTTGTCAGGGCAGTGAGGAATCTCAGTTTCTCTGGGAGCACCTAGAAAGCAAAAATTATCATTGACGGTCTGCCTCGAAAATCGATTAAGAGTTACTGACGGTCAGTTGTGAGATTTGGGAAGGGCTCAGGGCAGGCTTGTTGAACGTCGGCCTTGGTCTTCGTCGCCGGGAAACTACACAAGTTGTCAGATATATCATAAGCGTCAATCTTGAAATTCCTAGTCATTTCAACTTACGTCGCGGGGATGCCCAAAGAAGGAACGGGCTTCGGAACGACAGCAGAGCAATCAATTAAGTCGTTCGGGTTGTGTCCAATGACAGCCATCTTGGCCATAGCAGCTTTGAACCTCGCTGCCATCAAAGCCTCCTGGTCTGGAGAAAAAGAGGAGGGAGCTCAGAAAGCAGACTTTGAGCTCGAAATTTAAATTTGCCGACATACTAATCATAGATTGCCAGAAGCAGGCAGTTCTTGGGTCACGAGCGAGTTCGAAGTCGGACTGGAGTCGGAGTTCTCCAACGTTCACCCCGTCAGTGAGGGGAAGAGGGGATGAGACTTCACCAGTGTTGTCTACGCCAAATAGACTTCAGAAATATATCGGAATATCAAAACAACCATTACGCACTGGGAGTTCCGGGGAACCCAACACCGACCAAAAGAGTCTCGAGGAAAAATTGTGAATCAAAAGTGAAAGGAGTCTAGGACAAATATTAGCTTGAATCCTTTCAGTGATTCGCACTCGGGGAAAGTAGCTTGCCGAATCGAAAGGTGCAGCATCCAGAGTGGGATCAACGTGGTCCGCTCGGGCCACTAGAAAGAGGTTGAACACGTAAGGCCATTTTTAGGGATCATCGATAACTCATCAAAAAGCATACCTGTGTGCTATGTATATGCCACATTATGGATCAGACGTGGAATGAGCTTGGAATCATAGTAAACACACCGAAACAAGCAAAGAAACAATGTCTTCGGCGTCCAAGTTTGCCTGTCGAAAGTAAACATGAACAACGTAGAACTGGAGACATTTTCTCAGAAGCAAAAAAACGAACCGCGTCTTTGAAACGCGCCAAAATTTCGTCAACCGTGTTTTGGGGTTCAGGAATCAAACCGTCGACTGCAGGAGCAGTAGCATTAGGTCGTCCGGCCCGGAACTCTAATTGAGGTGCACCCTTATAGGTCGAGTACAAAATCAGCCCGGAGCTTAAAGATATCCATAGAGAGCACGTACAGGGCAGAGACCGACAGCGACGGTAGCACCAAACTGGATCATATCTCCTGCGGTAATCGTTGGGAATTTTCCCGAAGCAAGGAATGGAGCAAGGTCGTTGACACTGTCGGAGATACCAAGATTGGCAGCGAAGTTGGGTTCGACGTCCGGGAAAATCAACATAGAGCCGTCAGCACCTCCTCCACTAGGTGAAATATTGTTCAAGTACAAATGTGACATGAGAGATTGTAAATCAGCTTACGCGGAAGGTCCAAGGGATTGAGAGATGGCAATAGCATCGTCTGTAACATCTTGGATTAAAGCGGAAAAGATAAAATAATCTGATGAAACGCACGAAAGCTTAGGCGAAGCACCTCATGGGCTAATAATCCAAATACGTCAGCTCTTCTCTTAGAAAATGTACGCGCTTTCGACACTCACCAGTTTCACCGCATTGATTCTCGAATAAATTTTCGGTAAGATCTTGGGCAAGCTGTGAAAGTACATCAATATACAACACATTATATATGATTGAACTAAAACTCACTGGAATAAAATCGCAGCAAATGCTGTTGGTGACGCGAGTGCCGTCAGAACAGACAGCCTCCTGAGAGGTAGGAGCGGCTTTGACGGCGGACAGTGCGAGGGCTACAAGCGGGAAAATATTTGCAAATGCCATTGCAGATGTATCGAGGTCGATTCGAGAGAGAGCAGGAAATGTCGAGGAAGCGAATGAGCTTGGAATTTCTCGATCGACTTCTGCTCAGCATTTATACACTCTAAGTAGGTCGTTACGCCAGTAGATGAGAGGATAATCCCCCTCAATCTCGTCCTTGGCACCTTGTTCAGGCTGGTGCCAAGGACAAGATACAGGACGCGTTATCACTTTTCTTGCCATACACAACATCTTTCGAAAAATGCGACCGGAAAACCAGAAAGGCTTGTACTGTCCGGGACAATGTACCCGACATGTAAGTCTACACGCCCATCCGGAGAACAAGTCGAAAAGTCCTGTTCGAGTCCAATTTGTTGGGTAGCATCGTGCAGCCGCGTGCGCTTCGAGGCATCAGAATACGCTGTGAGAGGAAAATCACGGTAGCGAGCTATAGTGAGAATTTGAATGTTCATTCCCTAGTCTGTTAAACCACAAATTAGTACTCAAGTCTCACAGCCAAATCAAAGTGAGACTGGGTAATACGGGTTTTGCGATTGGATGAATACGTGATGGATATGCTTTCCACACCGAGTATGCGGTAGGAACATATCGATGAGAGCACTAACGTCAATCGCTTTCCACATCAAACTAAAGCTGGGAAAGACAAAATCGGCTGCTGAGGAACCGGACGAGAGATTGTAGGGACTAACAAAAGTATCAATACTGAACACACGACTTACCATTAGGCCAGCCTCCTACAACAGATTCCGTTGAGCGTGCGGGCACAATAGACGATACTACGAGTCAATCGAAAACAAAACATTTTCCTGCCACTACCGAAATGAATGAAGCTGATATGAGGCTTCGCTCCGGGTTTCAGGCACAAGAAAGAAGACTCGAGGCCGGGTCCTCGGTACCTGAGCTAAGTTTGGTTCGCTCAACTATGAACATTCGTTCCCAGTACAGTTACAACCTCAACAGGTTCTAGAAAGACCCAGGAGTTCAGTATCCCATCAGTGCCGCCGTATCAGCTTAAACGTTCAACGGCTCTTCCCTTTGCTTTGCTCGATTGTTCCTCTAGTATCCCCTTATCCTCACATATGTTCTTGACAACCAGAAGTATCGCTAGGAATACTTCCCGACTCGGTATTGGGCCCATGAGTGATTGTTATCATGTTCTGTTGCGATCTTCCGACTTAGGGATGCCCTAGGTGGCAGAGCGGCTTCCAGAATGAATGCTCTGGTCGGTTTCACTCGAGGATGCGTATGTCGTGCCATGCAATGACTCGCTCGAAGATAGACCTCAGGATGAAGTATTTTGTACTGCAGTGCCGACCTGCTACAGGAGCTCTAGTTGGAGCGCAGCGACGCTTTGAGATGGTCCATTGACACACATATTTGGATGAACTGCATTAGTGGAAATGGGAACACGACAAAATTCAGAGAGCGCACTAAGGCTATATCGTTGCGTGCCTCTCTATTGCAGATCACCGGAAGGCGTAGTCATTGTGTAACCGGCAGAGCTTGGAGGTGAATGACTTCGCAGAAGAGCCCTGCTGAAGCGATGACCCTTAAGCGGGCTATGTTCTGTCGAATACTAGAATCTCCAACAGTATCACCAGCGCTGGCCGAATATGCTTATGATAATCAAGGAACTACAACGCTCTCCCACTGTAGAGATTCCAACCATCGTCAAAAAAAGATCTATGAAAATGACAATCTTTGCCGGTAGGCCTTTTCTTTGAGTATTGATGGTCACTTTAGGGCCGGCCTATGCGCGTTACAGTCGGCTCCCACACTGAAAGCGCACTATTTCTCATACATATCAGCATACATACCTCTGGAGTTTCGATAATTTGACGGGTACACATAGTTCATCTACTGAAGACAGTGATATCTAGTGTTCATTTCATCAGCAGCTCAAGCCCAGAATGGAAGTCGAGAGTTTACTATGAAGAAAAATCTCACGAGAATAACAGAGGCAACTTTAACTGACGGACAAAAAACATGTCCAAACTTTCTCCGCCCTCCCTTTGTCATGTATATCAGGCCTATCCGTTCAGGAAGCCGTGCGCGCCCGTAATGATCATGAGGCCCTAGCTAGAAAAGAAGTCAACATTATCGCAATATTCTGGAAACGGCGCATGTCCGGAAATGGTTAATCGGCAGTGCGATGGCCTTAGAAGGAATTTCTTCATGAACAATAGAAAACGAACATGGTTGCAGTTTCCACTAGTATACGTTATCAACAACACCATCCGCAGCCAAGGCCAGACAAAGAAAGAAATTAGACGCACGCGCTTCAAAATGCTTTTTCCACAGTGTTCGTAGCAGAGGACAAAGAAAGGAATTAGACGCACGCGCTTCAGAATTGGAACTTTTGCCACAGCTAATACTTTGGCAAAATGACATATGTAAATAGAGAAATGCATGAATAGGTTCATTAACGCGTTCATTGTTCATTGTTCACGCTGTTTTAAAAGCTTCGAAATTGTAACTGGAGTTTCAAACTGCATCTTCTCGCGTCATGACATCTTTAACTTGGGCTTGCCTTCAAAAAGTGAACAGAGCCCTGGTGAGTCGATCTAGTTACACTGTCTAGAACGTTACCAATATACCGTTCTTGCCCAATAGCTCGCACTTGATCGCGCATCCCCACTACCCACCACCAGCAACCACTTTCTTCCTACTTTGCTTCCCGTGAATTATACTCCTCCAAAACTTCACGCTTACTTCATCTCCTCCACGGGAATGGTCTACCACCCAGTATATGGCATTAGGTGGTACGATGCTCTAGCCGATCGTCTATATCCCCAAGCCGTGGACGAACTGGAACTATTCCAGGAGGACACGGTACCCATGATACCCAGTTATCAAGCTGACGATGTTGCCTTTGATGAGGATGAGGATGCATCATCGTCCCCGAGTTTGACCTACTCGGGGATCTCACCCGCAGAGCAGCACGGAATTTGTTCCCTTGTCCCGCTTCTCTCGAGTGGCGACTTCCTCCCGGATCATCGTCTTGAAGAAATCCATCGACTCGAATCGGCGTACGAAGAATACGAGATGATCACTTCTCCTGAGGAACGCGCTATAGTCCAAGCAACATTCAATCTCCTGATTCGTAGGAAGGAAGAGGAGGACGAACAAAAAAGGCTCAGGGAAGAAGAGAGGGCCATGTACTTGGAGCAAGCAAGATTAGACTTGCTGAGGAGCTGCGTTTTAGAAGTCGAAGCAGCCCCTGCAACCGGGGGACATTCTTTCTTGCCACCCCACATGCAATCCTTCGACCGCCGCCCTCACACCATCGCATGCGAACTATGTGATGGTCCAATCACTGAAGTAACGGGCGAAACTCTCCGTTCGCCACTTTTTGCGCCGTTTTCACCGGAACCACCCTATGCTAGCCACGACTCTCGTCGCGAAACAGCTACCTGGCCACCTTTTGCACCATCCTCGTCGAGCCTCCCTCATCCCAGTCGCATCACCCTTCAGACTGAAGCAACCTGGCCGCCAAGAGCGCCTCCAGCGTACCTGTTGCCTGATCCAAAGCTAGCCTTTGCGGAAGACCCAGCTGCGTGGCTTTCTCGGTAGGCTGCCCGATACTCCAGCAATATCCTGCTTCAGGACAACGATGATTGTAAGCGATAACGAAATACGCCTCGGAAACTTGGACGTCTGGTAACAAAGATAGAGACAAACATTGTCTTGAGTGAAGGAGTCTTGGTTTAGATTGTACTTTATACTCCGTCTGTTGGTGCCCATCGCCCTGCTTTTGTTTGTCTTGCGTACATGTTCAGTGAAATTATATGGATTGACCTCCGACCGCTGATAGCAGTCGAACGCCTCCATGTTCGTGGAGTAAGTATGCTGTTGCCGCGAAGGCCGTTGTCGGCACTCCGCACGACTTGGACAAGAAAAATCAATAAGGCCGAAGCCCTTTGAATACAGCTAAGATTTCACCAGTTCTATGTGTTTTGTGAACGCTATTTCTGCGAGCTAGAGAGTAGGATTGGAA
>MU795065.1:0-68974 GCA_027886305.1 Lentinula aff. lateritia
TAGTCCAAATTATTATCTTTTCTGTATTACATAAGTTGACTAATCTTATTCAATACTTATCTGGAAAATTTTATCCATATATATCATATAAGTTTCGTATATCTTTATCACCCTTTATTGAGAACAATGCAAATTGCAGAATTGGATAAGTCATTGATTAGTTATTAAATAAGTTCGGCATCTTATATGCTTGTAATTTCACGCTTGTTTCAGATAAGTTTCAGTCAAGTCACGTGAACTTATCAGACCTTGCATGCAGTGTAAGTAGCAAAAGTGGAAATTCTGTACTTCTGGGAGGAATTTTCGGATTACACGTGACCAATCCTTGTCCAAAATAGCGTCATTTGGGCCCAAAACATAGAGCATCTGGCCGGGCGAGGTTCAGTAGTAGTTTCCAGGGGCCTAATCTTGGTGAAAGTAACGCTTTTGTAACTCTTCCTCACGTAAAGTGCGCACATCGTCCGTATTAGTATCACTATAGCTTGGAATAAATTTTTGCTATGTTTGAGGACAGGGAGAATAGGCTCACTGTCATCAGAGGCCGCCTGGCGAAATGGCATTGCGTCTGACTACACAGGGTGCAAATCTCCATAAGTTGCTGCCACTTACTGAAGACTTTTGGACAATTGATGTAAATTTCCGATAAGATAAGATTTGTGACTTATGGAAAGTATTACGTAGAACTTATGGAATAAAACTTCCATAAAAGGAAATTTATTTGCATAAGTTCATCATAAACAACAAGATAAGTAGACAATCTTATGCTTTAGCCATTTTATGTTAATTCACCGTAAGTTTCTCATAAGCCACAAAAACTTATGATAATTTGCACCCTGTGCTACGATTGTGGAATCAGGAGATTGCAGGTTCGACCCCTGCGGTGGTCAGCCCGTCATGCCGAAATCATAATAGTTTTTTTTCCATTTTTTGTACCAGCCATATTCTCCAACACACTTACCTCAATTACTTGACGCGGCTTATCATCCCGTTGCCTCTTGATCTTACTTAATCTCCCTCTTCTCTATTGCTACTCTTCTCTATTGCTACTCTTATTTAATCTCGTTCATCGTCGAGGAGCATTCCAGCCAATGCAGGCTAAGGTTCAGCTGAAATCTGAGTTAGAGTTCTTCTCTTGTAAATTCCACCAATTCATTATCGTGATGGCCGAGCGTTTTACACGTGGGAGGAGTAATCAACAAAAACTTATTTCTCACAGTCAGGAAACATCCCAGTCAACCATTGAACCAACAGATTACTCAACTGTGACAGTGGGGTGTTGCTTCTATTGTACATCTAGCCTCCCGTCCTGTGGTTATTTACTTCTTCTTGCGCCTTACATCTCATTCTTATCTTATCTCCACAGCCTTACAACCTACGTGGGTCTGTGCAGGCGAGACGGATACAAAAGTACAGCCAAATCCACGGCAAACCTCAGCGGCAGGCGGTGCTTTTTTGTTTTCAAATTTTCCCCTCATCGACCCTTAACTTTCCTGGTCGATCATTCCCCATTCCACATTTCATCTTGTTCCCGAGAATCCGAGAAACTAGGAGCTTTCTCGGCAACTCTTCGCAATTCCTCGTAACCTCATTGGTTCTGAGGATAGAATATGCTCCGCCAGGGCCCGCAATCTCAGGTTGCAGGTGGAGGGATGGTCGGACACGGAGGAATGCAAGGCGGAATGCAAGGACAGCCAATGATTAATGGTGCGGGTTTTATGGGTAATGGGATGAATAGCATGAATAATGGTATGGGCAACTTGGGCAATGGGATGAGTAATGGTATGGGTAACGGTCTAGGTAATATCGGTATGGGTAACCAGCCAGGTCCACCAAATTCGAATCCTGGTATGCGTTTCCCACCACAGCAGCAACAGCAGCAGCAGCAACACGGACCTCCTCATCATCACCAAGGCACAGGTGGAGGCGGATTACTTCCTGCACCTCCTTCGTTAGGTGGTCAACCTCGCGTATCCATGCGTGGTCCAAATCCCGGTATGCCTGGGTTTCCAGTTGGAGGAGGAATGGGAGGATTAGGCGGAGGACCTGGACCTAATACATTGCGCAGAGTAGCATCGCAGCCGCAGCTAGGTCCAGCTGGCGCAGGCAACCTGGGTATTGCTGGAATGACTGGAATGGGTGGAATGCCGAATATGGGTTCTATGGGAGGTATGGGTGGAATGGCTGGTATGAGTATGAACATGGGAGGAGGAGGAGGAGGAGGAGGAGGTATGGGTATGAACCCCCAAACGAGCATGCCAGCCCAACTTCGTGCTGCTCATCAACAACACCAGTTACGACAACAGCTTACAGGACCTGGACCAGGAGGTCCTGGCGGTGGACCGGACGGTGGAATGATGGGTAACATGAGAGGGGTCCCTCGGCCAGTCATGAATAGTTTATCTCAACCTTCAAATGGCGGTCCTGGTGGTTCGTTTTTTGTTCACTAGTTTCTATCTCGATTTGCTTGTATACTAAACGCCCTACGATACAGGTCTTCCAAATCGCAGAATGACGCCAGAGGTGTTCTTCAGCGGAAACCCTAATGGTCCTAACCCTAATAACAATAATCATGCTCGGTCTTTATCCGCTGGTGGCAACAATATCAACGGAAATATCTCATCCATCTCCTCCATGCCCTCAACGCCACCAAACACAAACGGGATGCTCATTGATTCTCAATCCCTACCACCTAGTCTAGGCGGAACACCTACCCAAAACCAACCACCGCAAAATCACCCTCCGAATCCACATCCACATTCAAATCCACACTCGAATCAGAATTCTAGTAATCCACATACCCCGTTTACTTTGACGCCAGCACAGCAATTTCAACAGATGCAAGGCCAGGTCCATGGAGGTGGTCCGAATGGAGGGGGTGACGCAATGTCAATCGATAATCCTAATTTCAACGGTATCGGCGGTCCTTTTGTTGGTGGCGGTGGTATGCCTCCTCCAGCTCGTCCGTTATCACAGTCATCACATCTGAATCATACATTTCCACCCCAACAACACCTACACCAGCAATCTCATCAGCCGCATCAACAACAAAATCAATCTCCACATCAACACGGACATCCTTCTCAAAACATCCAAAATCACCCTAATCATCTCAATCACTCAAATCATCACTCCCCTCATCCTTCGCATCCTTCTCATCCTTCTCATCTTCCTGGTGATCCAATCACTAATATGTACCCCCCAAATCCATCAGCCCAGGGTCGGTCTCCGAGTAGACCGCGATCTCAAGCAGGCTCTCCATCAGCCCCGGGACCTTCGCGCTCAGCGTCAAGAGCTGGACCAGGAGGCATGAGCGGTATAGGTGGAATGGGTAATATAAGTGGGATGGGAAACATGGGAAACATGGGAAACATGGCCGGATTAGGCGCGATGAGCAACATTCCTGGTGGAATGGGCGGGATGGCTGGACTTGCCAATATGGCTAATATGGGTAACATCGGTGGCGTAGGCGCTGGAATGGGTTTTCCCCCCTCACAACATGCTGGTAATATGACTCTACCGCCGCCGCCGCAACAGCAGCCACCTGGTATAAGTGGGTTGCCTCCACCGGGAATGATACCTTCTGGACCTGGGAGGTTGCCTGTATCGGGGTCTCAAGGACATTCTGGAGGTGTCGGACCTGGAGGTGGAGGAAATCAAGGAAACGGAGGTCGTCCTCAGTCATCCAGCGGTCTCAGTGTTCAGGGTAATCAAACTGGATTGGGAGGAGGAGGACCTGGTCAAGCAGGGCCCGGAGGTCGGCCTCAATCATCCAGTGGTATTGGAGGACTCGGTCCTGCCGCGTTAGCGAATATAGCACCTCGTCCTGCGCCATTACATCAGCCAACTCACGGTCAGCATCAATCGATCCATCAGGTTCCTCATCCCGGACAGCCTGGACAGCAACAAGTACAACCAGGACAGACAGGGAGTGGACAATCAGGGGGACAACCAGGACAACATCCGCATTCCGGAAATCCACAACACTCGCAATCTGCGCCTTCAAATTCAGCGCCGCATCTTGCGCAACATAATCATAACTCTGCTCACAATCCTGCGCATCAGCACCACCATCCTGGTCACGGAGCACTAGGCCAACCAGGACAGATGGGACAACTCGGAGGACAACTTCCTCCTCCTTCATCTCAGCTCCATCCTCAACGAATAGACTCCCCTTCGTCTCCTGATCCGAATGATATGATATTGGGGAGAGGGTTCGGGGACATGAGTAGGGATATGGGTATCAGAGATGTGAATATCCGGGAGTTTAATATGCGGGACATAAGAGATCTGAATATGCGTGATATGCGGGACATGAGGGATATGCGTGACATCCGGGAGGCGAGAGATATGAGAGAGATGCGGGAGATGAACATACGGGAAATGCGAGATCCCAATCGTGGGGTCGGTGATATGCGAGAAATGCGTGATATTAGACCTGATATGAGACCAACGATAGGCGCGATGAGCGGTGCGGTTTCGGGAGGGATGCCTTCTGGGTCGGTGTCGGGTGGGATACCGATTGCTACTGGACCAGGACCTGGCGCGGGACCGTCTATGGTGGGTATGGGTCCTACGATGGCTGGGCCTATGGGTGTGCCGATAGGACCTTCAGTGGGACCTGCGGGACCACCTGGAGGGATCATGCCGAGGCACGGCGCAGTGTACGTGGTACATTTCCTCATCCCAATGCAGTTTATTTCCCTTCCATCGTTCTTTCATTTGACGATTTCTTCTGAATTTCCAAACTTTCTTCCTCCTTCGTTTTCTAATCCTCCTCCACACAGAACCCCCACCGCCCTCGGACATGGCCAAGGTCTCATTCGCTTACTCCAATTCTCCGGCAACCTCGCCTCAGAATCAAAGCAGAAACATCAGTTATCGTGGTGGAATGAGTTGATCAAAGAGTATTTTACTCCGAAAGCTATCATGCGGTTTACGCTGTGGAGAGATAATCAAAGGAATGAGGCCAAGCCTTTCGGTGAGTGTTTTCAATCTTTGTCGTTCTCCTTGTGTCCTGTAGGATGGTTTGGGTGTGCTTTGAAAAATTAAGGCCCTGTTTAGGTTGATTGCGAGGGGACATATCTACCTATTTTCAAACTCTCATGGTCTCTGCCTTCCTCCTTTTTTCCCAACACTTACCTACCTACCTACCACAGAAATCGGCGTCCCGATCCTCCCCCGCTTTCTTCTCGTCACCACACAATCCGGCGTCAAATCAATGACCCTCACTCTCGACGGAGCCCGAGAACGCTTATACGCATACGGACATGCGATTGTGGAATGTGTTGCCGCAGTGTGGACATACAAGTATAACAATGGTTACACAGTCGCGCTCAGAGGTCCACTTACTGTTCATGTGGTGGTCACTGCCGCCCCCTCAACGACAACATCGCCTGGTCAACCCGGAGGGGCAACCCCAAATGGGATCATCTCGAATACGGGACCTGGACCGGGCGGTGGTGGGGCATCCGGAACACCTGGAGGTGCAGGAGCAGGAGGTGTAGGAGCAGGCAACATTCTCCTAAAATTCGAGGATTTTCAGTTCGATGCTAGTTATCATGACAAGTATATCGCGTTGGAGAGTATCATGGGCCCAAGGAGTATAGAGAGCCCGAAAGGGTATTTACCTCCTCCTTCAGTCACGACAGTGGGAACTGGCACCCCAACCACTGCGAACACGTCGACGTCGACGACGCCGAGGTTACGTAACGCACAAGTGAGAAATGGAGCGCCTGCTGCTGCTGTAGGCGTTACCGGTCTTTCCGGTCCGTCGAGTTCCGCCGCATCCTCGGCGACTATGTCAACGAATTCTTCTCCAGCTATAAATGGGATAACAGGGTCGACGACAGCATCCTCATCATCTCCGGCTATGATGAATGGGGATTTGAACGAGTCTGAAGCCGATTCGAAACCTCCCTATCCGTCTTCTGCGCATCCCTATCCTGTTTCTTCTCATCTGTATCCTCCCTCTTCAACTTCCGCCCCCTCTTCTGCGCATTTATCCTCGTCAGCTCATCCTTCGGCATCTTCTGGGCAATCTCAATGGGACGAGCCCCGAGTGCTCATATCACAAGGCTTCATACCTGGTGAACCTGTGAACGCGTTCGGGATTCCGCAGGCTACGATGCGGTGTCTTGAGCTTGCGGAAAGCGTCGCACAGATGAGTGATTTGATCGTGTTCTCGAAGGAGGAGGGGCTAGGACCGCTGGGTAAGTATCTTTGTTTCCTCCCTTGTGTGTTGACATCTGTTGGCTTTTTGGAATTGAGCTAATGTTCTGGATGGTGTTTTTTCTCTCTTCTTACAATACAGATGCTCTGTCGAAAATGGCAGGAAAAATACGAGAGTCGATGCCTTTGCCTCAACAGCTGTTGATCAATGGTGTTAGCGGACCCGGGCTGAATTTCAATCTCAACAACCCTGGCAATCCAAACAATCTTAATAACAACCACCCATCCCCATCGTCCTCCTCAGGTACGTATGGCTTTCCAGGTCTAGGTCCAGGCTCAGGCTCAGGTTTATTCTTCTCCACCGGTCCAGGGCCCAACACGATGTCCTCTGTTAACGGAGTAGGTAGTCCCTCGATGAGCTTGACTACTCTGTACTCTAGCGCTCCCCCCTCTGTCACCAACCCCTCCAATTTAGCAAACCCCAGCTCGTCGTCGTTATCATCTAATCACCCAACCCCGTCTACATCCAACATCAACAACAACTCTGGTTCCTCACCGCAAAACCGCGGGGCCCAAAACAGCCAAAATTCATCTCCGTCAGGGATGTCGGCACTAAACTCACCGAGGAAGCCACATAAAAGTATACCGCAGTCGCAGCAAGGTGTCGGCGGTGGAACCTCACCCGCGAATGTCTCGTCGTCGTCGTCGTCGGCAGGTGGTGGGCCATCAACAACATCATTATTAACATCGAATGTGATAGCCTCCTCGTCTTCTTCCTCGTCCTCCACCAACCCTAATCCGTCATTATTATTATCATCATCTGCAGCAACACCTAATCTTACTAACACTGCCAACCCCAACGCCACTGCTTCTACTTCCACAACAAACCGCTCCAACCCCAGCTCAACACACACCACACCCTCCATGGCGCCTGCTTCCTTGAAGCGGAAACAAGCTTCGTCGGATAGTACTGCAGGGGGCTCCAGCGTTTCTGGTGCAGGTGGTGGGGGGAGTAATACAGGTGGTTCGAGTGCCGCGGGAACTGGGCCAGGAGGTGGAGTTGGAGGTGTGGATCCTGGATCGCAACCTCCTCCTGCGAAAAGGACAACAAGGAAGAGGGGGAGAGCGTCTACGTCTGGGACAGGGGCATGACGAACATGAATGCGGAGAGGGGTTATATTTTATGGATGATGTGTATGTTCCTCGTGTTTCTACTCGTTTTCCTTCTCTATTAAGCTTCTCTCCTAATCGCTGTATTTCTTTACTTATTCCACACTCTTCTCCGCTGCTTGTTTGTACACTTCGTCCGCCGTTCGTCCGCCTTTTCTTCTGTCTGTTTTCAAACCGTCTTACTACCAACTTATATGCATTGTGCGTGTGTGTGTTGTTTATATCTTGTCTACTTCAGTCTGGAATCTTCTGTTTAACTGTTTGTCTTGTCTATCTAAATCATCCATCTCGCTTGTCACTTTCACACTGCTCTTCTCTGTGACTCGAATACTTACTGCATATACACTTTTTGGTTTCTTGTGCGTTGAATCTCGCGTCTTCTCAACGATCATCCTCCCCCCAAAGCTTCGCGCGCCTCAAGACTTGCTTTGTGACTCCGCGAGAAATTTCAAATTCTTGTTTCCATGTGCATTACCTAATAATTTCACAACTTCTTCCCCGTACACCCAAATTCCACAAATGAGTATGGACACAGCAATTGACTCCATATATTTACCCATCTCTTTAATTAGACGCGGATTCCCTTGACGGACGTTTACTGTTTGCAATCCCCAAAAAAGGTACCTCGAATCGCCTTGGAAAGTAGTCCCAATTGAATTAACGAACAATTTTAACAAGGGAGACTGTATGAAAAATGCTTGTCGATTCTTGCTGGTGATCTCTCTATCTTTAGTTTCCTGTCTCCAAAACCCAATCATGTACTGTTAGGTGCGGATATCCAGTTTCGACGACACGCTCGATTAGACGTCTGTCTTGTTCTTAATCACCCAATCGCGCTGTACAGCTCCCAAATACACTTTTTTTCTGAACAACTACTGATTATCACATATATCAGTGTCTTCCTTCCTGCATCCGACATCCCAAGTTTCGTCGGCAAGGGCAATGTCGACCTCGGTATCACAGGACATGATGTAATTCTCGAATCGCAAATGCACGAGCACGTTACCGAAGAGCTCCGGCTAGGGTTTGGCAAGTGTGCCCTGCAAGTCCAAGTTCCAGAAGCTGGGTCAATAAAGACCGTTGAAGATCTTGTCGGTAAACGGGTTGTTACAAGTTTTGAGGTGCTCTCAGGGGAGTATTTTGGTAAACTGGACGACATTTTTCAACTCTCAGGCGAGAAACGTACGAAGATCGATTATGTTGGCGGTAGTGTCGAAGCTGCATGTGCGTTAGGGCTTGCTGATGGCATTGGTGAGTTTCTTAGTACTCTATTTTCAGTAATCGAAGTCTAACCATTGCTTTCGCAGTTGACTTGGTCGGTGAGCGACTAGTGACGTCGTAGTCCTTTATCTGCTTTCTGAATTCATGTATTCAGAGTCCGGAGACACCATGCGTGCAGCTGGTCTTCACGCGATCGCTACCGTATTAGAAACAGAAGCTGTTCTCATCAAATCCCGAATCCCGAAACACGAAGCACACTCTAGCCTTATCAACCTCATCACCAATCGAATCAAGGGTGTTGTCGCTGCCAGCAAATATGCCATATGTCAATATAACGTTGCTCGGGACCGACTTCCTTCAGCTATCGCAATCACTCCCGGGCGCAGGGCACCGACTATCAGCCCATTGGAAGCGGACGGCTGGGTGGCTGTCAGTAGTATGGTCGAGAAGAAGAAAGTCGCTCAAATAATGGACGAGCTTGTAGCAACTGGGGCTGAGGATATACTCGTATTTAATCTTGATAATTGCAGAGTTTGATTGTGTAGAACTAAAGACAACAACTGTCTATGCAAGGCGCAGGTCTCGAAGATCAAGCCAAGAGGGAATCATTTTCCGACACTTACACAAGGGGATTATCGGTTGCACGCGGACGTTTCAGCGTGGATTTATCTTCCTTGTCGACGGTCCTGATCCAGTTTAAAAACGATGGGTTTAAGGGGATGGACGGCCCCACAATCCGTGTAATACAGCGCTGCAAAGTCGATTCCACATATAAGCGCGCCTCAGTGCTCAATACCCCACACGGTGTGTCTAGTTACTATCTCTAGGAGAAGTATGTATATTCAATGTTGAAGTCGACGCTGTCAGAGGGAAACGAGAGGGAGATGTCAGATGTCAACGGCTTCAAGGGCACTCGACCGCTGCTAATGTGCTTCGCTGAAGTCTGGTGAAACCGTACTGATCGCGCTCTGTCTGAGGCCCTCAGACAGAGCGCGCCGGGATACTCACGATATGAAATCGGTGTTCTGTTTTGTTCCCTGCTTAGACGCTCAGTTTAAACTTCGCCTGTGAATTGTAAAACGATCAGTGCTACGTGGAATCTCATTGAACCTTTGCCGCTTGGTGGGTGCCCATTTCCTTCTCGAAACCATCATGAAACCGTGATGTGCGTAAAAAAGATCTTTGGAAGACTTGAAGAAAGTACACTCAGTCCAAAGTGCACTGAGTCACATACTGGACACAAACTGTAGGTATGTACCCTTCAGGGTTGGATCTTGTATGACTTCTTCTCACATCTGCTGACTGCTGACCCATGGGCTATGAACCACAGCCTAACATAACATTCATTCCGGGTGAGTTCCCTTGACCATAGTGGAGACTTTGAACCCAAGATCAAACAGTCTGGAATGACGGAATATACATCCAGAGCTGTTAACTCGGCCTCTAGGTGCAGATTCCTGGAATTATAAGGAGCCCCCAACCATCTTCTCAATCATCACCTTCATCTTTTCACATATATTACGAGGCTGTAGTTTACGGAAGTATCGTCCTTATATACGCCGCTCCATACAATTTTAATTTTGGAACAATCTGCTAAGTATTAGGCTGAAATTAATATAGGAATATTCAAAATAATGGCATTTCCTGCCATATTCATGATTGTTTCATGGAGAAATTTTTGAAAAGTCTCAGCAAACTCTGGTAGAGAATTTTTGGAGAGTTTTGTACCTAATCTCTTCATATTCACTACAACATTAGGGTTTCATCCCCGCAGTGGGTAGAGCATAGTGCTTACTCACTGCTCCCTTCAGTGATCATAGTGTATTTCCTGGGAATATGCTGGTTCCTCACTTCCATAGCAAGTATAATTCTCCTTGCTGCGATTGCGAGGAGGGTAATCGCTCGAGCTGGAGATTTTGTTGTGGAGGGATGAAGGATGCACTTATTGTGAAAGATCATGACGATAGCAAGCCCCGAAGCTTGGGCATCTCATACCCAAATTTGTAACTTGTACTGCAAATCGCTGGATTCACTCACTGTGTGTTAAAAATAATGGAAAAACGGAGGGGCTGATTAGCAGGGAACACTTCAACAGAAGAAAAATGACGACGGTACATAACAAAAAAAACTTTATGACCACCGCAGGGGTCGAACCTGCAATCTCCTGATATGAACATAATCGTAGTCAGACGCGATGCCATTTCGCCAGGCGGCCATATATTTTACTTTTTCATATTAATCAATAAGGACCTCTTATTCCTCATTTACTTACATAATCTACATTTACTGCAACAACTTGAACGCTACTGTTTTCTTTTCTACATTACAACATGGTCAGAAAACTCAAATATCACGAACAAAAGCTCCTCAAAAAAGTTGACTTCCTAAACGTACGTTGTTTTGTTCCTCCCTCCCCAATTCACCATTTGATTCAGTCAGTGGAAACAAGATGCCAATTTACGTGAAGTGAAAGTGATGAGAAGATATCATATTCAGAACAGAGAGGATTATCACAAGTGCGTGTGTTCTTCTTTTTGTTCTTCTTTTCATATTCTTCAGTATAACTCACTCTTCTCAACACAGGTGCAATACCCTCATAGGCCACCTCCGCTCACTTGCCCACCGCGTCTCCCTTCTCCCACCTCAAGACCCCTTCCGATCAAAAACCGAAAACCAGATCCTCTCAAAATTATACGACATGGGTGTCCTCAACTCTTCTGCAAAACTATCTGATGTACAGAACAAGCTTACCGTGTCGGCATTTTGCAGAAGAAGGCTGGCGGTGGTTATGTGTGCGGGGTTGAAAATGGCTGAGACGGTCAGCGCGGCGACCAAATTTATTGAGCAAGGGCATGTAAGGGTTGGACCTGATGCGATTACGGATCCAGCGTATCTCGTGACCAGGTGGGTTTTTTGTGTAGGGGTTTAGCTTGTGGGTTTATGTTTTCTTCTTCCTACAGACGCATGGAAGACTTCGTTACCTGGGTCGACACATCCAAGTTAAAGAGAGCAATCATGACATACAATGATGAGGTTCGTGAATACCTTGTTTACTCGCTTTCCTTGTCCTTTAACCCCTTCCACATGTCGATAAAACAATTGGACACCCCTGTTATTACTCAAAATCCACGTTTTCATCTGCTGTTCCCTTGATTCTGAATCCTTTTTCCACAGCTGGACGATTACGATTTACTATGATCCCAAGCACTTGCATGTAAAGATTCAGGACCAAGCCAAAACCATTCAATTCTGTAAGCATAAACCTGCGTTTTATGCTCAACCCTGCCCAACGAGGCCCAACGTCTACAAACGTACCATTCAACTAGCGACCCATCGCTCCTGCGCCCAACGTAAATGATAATTGTGCATTTGTGCCCTCGTTCAATGCTGACTTGCCTGTAAGTAATTGGAGAGTAAGTACATAGTCGGAAATTGCCTCCAAGAATCTTGGCACTCGTATCCTGCCCGTATCACTGAATCATTTTTTTTCGCGTTGTACCTGTAGATCGTTAATAATAAGCTACATTACACCTGGTGACTCCGATTGAAAGGTTCTGAAACTGTACTAACTGTGCTTTCCGCGACATACTTCCAACTTTAGTCCTATAATATCTTGTACATTGATTCCGTGTACTTTCCGGTTAATATTGCTGTATGCCTTGTAAATAAGCTTCAACGCGATGCTGGCGCTGAAATGTCTCTTGTCACAAACGTCCATCATGTGATTTATGTCTACTTATCTCTCTTGACAGATCCTTCCGCGCCTTTTTGGGTCTAATGTACATCACAACGTCGGCTATGGATAACTGTAACACCTATATGAGAGGTCTATAAATTCCAAATTCTGGACCTGAGTGCCTTCAATCTCCTCTGACCACCAACTGTGACCTTAATGCAGAGCGCCCCTCCCGTTAATCCGGATCGTAGAGTTTTGCCGCCTGGATGGACGGAAGGATACAATGCACAGTAAGTTGCCTTTTTTTATTACGTTGGATCAACTTGATCTGTGTGCTTAAAAAACGATTTTTGTCCTCAGAAAAGATACTTGGTTCGTATTTGGTGGAACACGTCCCACGGGCTCTACATAACCGTTTTTCATCTAGGTATTATGTGCAAACTAACGTTGTCCCTGCTCGGATTTCATACTTTCATCCTTCGACTGAATATTACGCGGAAACTAATCGGCTTGTGGTAGATGAGCCAGGCCCGAGTTCTTCAAATTCCAATGTGCAGCAAGGTATATCGTCGCCGTCAAAGTTGCCAGGGCACATTGAGAAATCTAATTGGAAACTTGATCGAAAAGATCCCATACTGTTCAATAATAATGAAGAACCAGTTGCATCTGCCTCCTCTGGGCCCTCGACAGCTCCGGCTCCTACCTCGAATTCGGGACTCCAGCCATTAAGTCACTTGCCGCCTGATTCGACATCGTCTGTGGATCCATCATCGCCTCCACAGTATTCAATTTATTCTGAATCGTCAGGCCAGCATAATACACCTGTTGTCGTCGCTCCTGAGCCTGGATCTGATAGTAGTAGCTCACCAGGGGGAACTACCACAGCTAACGTGGTGTCGCCTCCGGAATACCATAATCCTTCTTTTCTGAGTTCTCCCCCTCCCCCTCCTGCTTCTGCTCCTGCTCCTCCGCCACCGCCTCCTTCTGCTTCCTCTCCCAGTCGGCCTGTAACTCATACGGTTGGACCACCGTCATTTTCACCGGTGTCGCCAGAAATTACACAACCCTTTGCTTCTAACCCTCATACGAGCATTACAACCAATACAGTAAATGTCAACTCCCTGCCCACACCTCGTCCGAACTCTACGGATATGAATCTGGTTAGTCATCCATTACAGGCACAGATAGTCAATAATGCCTCTCCTTCTTTTATCCACACTGGACAGAACCCTCACACTCATGTCCCGGGAATGAATTTGGTGGATCGCCCATCGCAGGCACCCGTCGGCGTGTCTTCCCCTTCTCTCCCTCCCCATCCTCCTACTCCTCAGCCTGCTTCAGCCGCAGTGACTACCGCCACCGCACCTCCTCTTCCTCACAATGTGCCTGTGTCTACTCCCAACGCCCCCACCTCCTCGCCCGCCGCCGCTGGCCACGAAGGACTGACTCTAGCGCAAAGGCTGTACGCGAGCGCCTTTTCTTCACGTCCATCAACGACAAATGCGATCGGAGGACCATCCGGTGGTCGCATCTCTACATCATCCCCGAACATGCATCTCCTCATGGATTCTCATAGTCACATGCCCCCCACAGTTTCCCTGGCTGCTGTCTCCGCAGAAGCTTATAAAAAAACTAATACTTCGAATCATAGACCCAATGCAGCTATCGCAAACTCGTTCTATAAGACTGGTGTGCTGCAGAATCTGCAATCCCAGAATCAACCGATTCAGCAGCATCGCCCACAAAGTGGCAGGTTGTCGTATCATGCGGGGAGTATGAACTATTCCGCCGCAGCCGCGGCATCGAGCGTTTCGTTATTGAGCACAGTGCATTCACAATCATCGTCTGCAGCGTCTACGGTGGCTGGAGGACGGCCGCAGCTTCCTTCGCGTCCTCAGTCGCAACAATTACTACATAATAATGTAGTTCGACCACAATCGCAGAAGATCGAGCATCACAATTCCTCTGGTAGTGCTAGTAGACCAGCGTCTATTTTCAAACCCAAGCCCACGACGGTACCGAGTGTCACTCTGGTAGCACGTCCCCCGAGTCAGACTTCAGGTTCGTTCAATATTCGTGGTATATGTGGATAGTAATCAATCAATACAGGTCCTATAGGGCTTTCGAATCCACATCCAACCACAGCGTCGATGAATTCACACTCTACTGTCGCTAGCAGTCCTGTATCACAAACTGCAGCGACGTCGAATACTGCCATACAGGGACAGATAGGTGTTTCTGGTATTCAGTCACCTCCGGCTTCGATTGCTGGTGCACCCGTAGCGCCTTCTGTACCTGCTCGTCCTCCTCTAGCTGTAGGCACAAGTGGAAACTTGAGCAACAACAATAGTAGTAGCAATACAGTGAATGCCCCTCCATCCACAGCAAATCTCCCAACGTCGTCAACAATGCCCCAGCATTTTGTGTTACAGAACCCCAATGTGTATGCGCAAAATCAAAGTGGAAATGGGAATCTCAATGCTCCTCAGACAGGGTCGATGGCAGATCTATCTAGCCCTCCACCCCAAGTCAATTCGCATGTATCTGTGAATAATACTTTCCCGCAGGTCCCCCCTTCTGGCGCTGGTGCTGCTTCGATGCATAGCTCGTCTGTATTATTAGGACATGGACCACAGTCTTCTATCTCATCCCAGACTCATTCATCGCCTCCACCACCACCACATTTTGCGACTTCGACTTTGCCAGCTCATGCGCCGCAATTTACGGCAAGTCCTCCGATGTATTCCACATCGCCTGTCGCGAACGCCCAAAGTTCAGCTCAATTTCCTTCTCCCCCTGCGCTCATATCAAGCCCAAATACAGTTTCTCCGACTGGAAACTCCCCCGGCTCTGTTCCACAGCCGTCTTCCCCTCCTTTACCTCAACGCCCTCCACAGCGCCCGCCTCAACGTCCTCCCCAGCACCCATCCTACACTCTCCCGATGGTTCCTATAACTCATAACCCCCGACCACCTCGACCACACTCCGCCTCCTTTTCTTTGGGCTCAACCTCCGCTACTTTATCAAATACTGGCAACATGCTTGCCAATTTTGGTAAAGCCGCAGGCCGTGTCGCAGGTCGAGCTGCTCTCCGTTACGCGGGGCGTTTAGCCATCGGCAGTGTCCTTGGGACAAACCCTACTCTCCTGTCCGGTCTTTCTGGTGGAGGGTTACTCGATAATGGCTCCTTGGATATACTCAATTCCAGCCTCGCGAACCTCGATGTTACATCGATTGGTGTGGACATGTCTCAGTTCCAAGCTGCGTTCCAGGGAGTTCCGGGGACTGATTATCAGGGGATCATTAATTCGATTGGGCAGCAGCAGCAGACAAGTCCGACTCCTGGGGTGAATTATCATGCGATCATTGGAGCATTGACGAAGATACAGCATGCGGCGGTGCAGGCCCAGAATCAGAATCAGAATCATCCGCAAGCACATTCTGCCGCTCATGTTCTTAGTAATGCTAATGCTGGTGTGGCCAATAATTATCAAGCGATTGTGAATGCACAGGCACAGCAAATCCAGCAGATGCAAGCAATGATGAATTCGTTGAGTATACAGCAACAGCAGCAGCATGGACAGCAGATGCAGAATATTAATATGCATTTGGGACAGACGATGAATCATAATCCAGCGCACCAACCTCCCAGACCACCACAAACGCAGTCTCAGCCTCTGATGCAAACTCATTTGCCAACTCCCTTGCATACCCAGACTCAGTTCCCGTCGCATGGACAAGCCCACCCTAATCAGGCAGCTCAATACGATCCTCAGTCCGTCCATACTGTTCCTTCTAGTAACTATGGGCTAGCCTCGTCTCCACCACCACCACTTTCATCAGTATATTCTACTACTGTTCCTTCGCCGTCTCAACAACCGTCGTACACGGGGGGACCGAGCACTACGAGTCCGCAGGCACTGCCAGCTCATCTATCTCCTAATCAAAATACTTCCAGTCCTGCAAACCCCTCGCTTACTACGATGTTCGGCACAGTTGGACATGGCTTGATGAACGCGATGCATCAGTCCCCTCAGTCGTCGCATGTGCAAACCAGTTATTCTCCGGGTCATACCAGTCAACATCAGCACGCGCATACGCAACAGCAGCAACAATTCCATGCTCAACAATCTGGTAGCTCCGCTCACCATCTTAATATCAACGGCGGAAGTTCTGGAAGCGAATCTAGTGTTGGTGGTTCTGGTGGGCTGTCGATGTTGAGTACTGTGGGTCATGAAACTTTGAACCTTTGGCATCATCACCAGCAGCACGAGCATCAGCAGCAGGCGCCACAGCAGGATTCGCAAGCCTATGGTGGTGATAATGGCTCGAATGGGCAAACTTACGACACGAGTTTGTTAAACGGTGGGAACCCTTACAGCGATGGGAGTTCGTACAACGACGGAAATCAAACTCAGCTCAATTACGACGCTCAACCAGACTTTTACACCATGAATAATTCCTTTGGACTTGACCCATCTCAGGATCAGAATGTCGATATGTCCAACAACGGATTCGACCTGAACAATGGATTTGTGGGCGGGGACGAATTTTCAGGGGCCATGTTTCCAACAGACCTAAAGGCCAGTCAGTTTGACTCCACTGACGGATCTGCGGGGACGTACGAGTACACTTCGTACACGAGCGATGATCAAAATCAAAGTCAGACCTTTGGCTTCGGTACTGATGGTCAAGGTGGGATGGTCGAGTTTGATAGTACCAGTTTTGTTGATCCTACGACAGGAGACATTTATCAAAATACAGACACGACGTTTTCTAACGGAGGGTTTATGGATTCCGTTGATACCACCAATGTCTTCGACAACTCAGGGGATTTATTGTTCTCTTCGACAGACGAGACTATGTTTATGACTTGACCTCATAACGATGTTCTATCTACTATCTATGTGTAACTCCGTGTAGTGTACATTTGTTGCGCGTCAAATGTGCCACGGAACACGGAGCGCGTGTTGTCCCCGTGATAACGATGAGTAAATTTTCAATAAATAAGGTTTCACTCCCGCGTGGTGGCGTGGCTTTTTGTTGTGCCACTCACAATAAAAAAGGTCGAGAACAACGACCATCATGGCCCCTAGAACTCGTCGTGCGGCGCGTAACCAGACACCCGCGACTTCGACAACAACGAATACGACCAACTCACCCCTATTTAGTACTAACGCTTCTGTGGCTGAGGATTCCCCAGCGACGACTGACGTTGAGCAGGTGCCGGTAACAAAGAAGACAAACACTAGATCTCAGAGTCAAAGAGGAAAGAAGAGGCCGGCGCCATTTCATAGCGAAAATGAAGATAAAGAGGCGGACTCACGTCCTGCTCCCAAACGAAGAGCGACAGGAAAGAGTTTGTACGTGGAGGTTGCTGTACTTGCAAGGAAACCTACAGACAAAGGGAAAGACCAAGATATCGTAAGTTAAGGATATTATCTGCTTGACCTCTTTCTTATCTTAATCTTTAGAAGGCCGTGAAACTCACCACTAAGGGCATAGGCAAACAAAGAGCACCTCCAGTCGACGATGAAAACTCAGACTCAGAAGGAGGACTTGACTACGATAATGCCAAATCTCTTGTGGACTCTAATAGTAGCGGCTCTGAATTCGTCGCTTCTGAAGAGGAAGAAGACGATATCGATGACGAAGAAGAGCTAGTAATGCCTAGAGTACGTTCTTCGGCTGCCAAGAAACGCGTCCCTGCTACCGCCATGTCGCTCGACGGGAACAATTCTGACGAAGATGGTGACACGGTCATGCTCGCCGCAGCTATACAGCTTTCTCGTCAGACTTATCGAAACACCAATGGAGCCGGGCCTTCATCCGGTTTACAGGTCAACTCGAAAGCTGCGCTTATGGCGGCTGCCGCTGAGCGTCGTTTGGCTGACCACGCTAGCACTGGCGTTGACGTTGACGACTCCGTTATGGATTTCGATAATGCTATCAACGATTTTGATAATTTGTCCGCGCTCTCTGGTTATGACTCTGACTCTGAACCTCTCGCGAAGAAGAAATCCAAAGGAAAGAAGCACACAAAATCTAAATCCAAATCCAAGAAGGCTAAGTTAGGTAGTGAAGAACCCGAACTCATGACGTGGTTACAGGCGAAAAGAGAACAGAAACGGGAGCAGAGGGAACTCAGCAAACAGCTGGGCCGCAAACTTACCAATGTGAATTATTTTGCCTTCATTACGAGTCTGTATTAAGCGCGTTTCCAGGCGGAAAAAGCTACTCTCGCGTTGCACAAACATCATCCGGAATTGAAGAATGTTTGGGGCGATTTGAAAGCGAAGATTCAAGTTGTCAAACCAGCTGAATGTCAACAGCCAGCTGGAATCAAATTGACCCTTCTTCCATTCCAGAGGGAAAGTTTGCATTGGATGAAGAAACAAGAGCAAGGTCCATGGAAAGGTGGTATGCTTGCAGTGCGTCCCTGGATCTCTTGTCTCCATGTTGTTGTGAATTCAATGAGTTGTTTTAGGATGAAATGGGGTAAAGTCAATTTGATCGTCTAGAAGTCCAATGGTATGTTGACTTTCTTGTCAGCATGGGCAAGACTATCCAGGTCATCGCTTTGCTGGTCTCGGATCGGAAGAAACCTAATCTTATCATTGCGCAAGTACTTTTATGCTGGACGTCTACTATCGGCTTGACTCATGCTTTTGCAGTCCCACTGTTGCAATCATGCAATGGAGGAATGAGATCGAAGCACACACAGATGGTATGAAGGTCCTTGTATGGCACGGACAATCTCGAGAATCAGATGTCAAAGAACTCAAGAAACATGATGTGGTCTGTGTGTGTCTCGTTCATTTAACACATTCACACTCACTTGATGACGCAGGTTCTGACTACATACGCGATTCTCGAAAGGTGGAATGGCTTAATATCCTTATATGAATATAAATGGTCCTTAATCTTGGTTGCACAGCTCCTTCCGCAAGCAAGAAAGCGGTTTCAAACGGAAAGGCAAGATCATCAAAGAACAGTCTCCGGTACACCAGATCCTCTGGCACCGTGTGGTCGTGAGTTTTCTATCGGCGCCAAAATGGCATATCTGGTTCTTAACCATCCTTCTTCTAGCTCGACGAAGCTCACAACATCAAAGACCGCGGATCCAACACGGCCAAGGCTTCTTTCGAGTTAGAAGCAGTTTCTCGATGGTGTTTATCCGGCACTCCATTGCAAAACCGAGTCGGAGAGTTGTATTCCCTGATTAGGTTTTTAGGCGGTGACCCATTCTCGTACTATTATTGTCAGCCTCCCTGTCATTTCCTTTTCCTGCTGCTGACTGCTGCTGGATAGGCAAACAATGCGATTGCAAGTCTTTACACTGGAAGTTTTCCGACAAAAGGTCCTGCGACGGTCAGTTGAAAATTATTTAAAACCAAAGTCGAGTTGATGCGATATGTATGCAGATTGTGGACATAGTCCGATGCAGCATGTATGTTTTAAGTCTGTATGGACCTCTTGGAAATTTCATGACCTTCGTAGACGTGTTTTTGGAACAACGAGATCTTGACACCAATCCAGAAAGACGGGATGTCTGGGCCAGGCAAGATCGCTTTCAAAAAATTGAAGATCTTACTAGATAGGATGATGCTCCGACGTACTAAGGTCAGTGCTTTCGAATTCACAACTTGCGTATACTTACGTCAACGAATGTATACAGCTTCAACGAGCCGACGACCTTGGATTACCCCCTCGCACGGTTATTATTCGCAACGACTACTTCAGTCCAGAGGAGAAAGAATTGTACTTATCGCTGTTCTCTGATGCAAAGCGACAGTTCGGTACATACTTAGACCAAGGAACTGTTCTTAACAGTTAGTCGGCATTTACCATCCATTTGACCTACTATACTAACTTATATCTTCGGTTAGACTATTCGAATATCTTCAGTCTGTGAGTGGATCCTTTTCCGTTCTTGTTCTACCTCCCTACTCACTTCACGTTTAATAGTCTTACCAGGATGAGGCAAATGGCATGTCACCCCGATCTGGTCATCAGAAGCAAAAGCAACGCCAACAAGTTTATTAGCGAAGACCTTGGGGAGGCCACCGTTTGCAGGATATGCAATGAAATTGCGGAAGATGCAATCCAATCAAAGTGTCGACATGTCTTTGATCGAGAATGTATCAAGCAATATCTAAATACTGCTATTGAGCAGAATGTATGTGGCTTGTCCCTCATGCTCGCGTACACCCATCCTGAGGATACTCCTAGCCTTCTTGTCCTGTGTGCTTTGTGCCTCTAACTATTGACCTCGAAGCACCTGCGTTAGATCTCGATTCTAGCACATCCAATGCTCGACAGGGAATTCTTGGCCGCTTGAACTTGGACACTTGGAAGAGCTCGACAAAAATTGAAGCTCTCTTGGAAGAATTGAGCAATCTGCGTATCGAGGATGCAACAACGAAAAGCATTGTCTTCAGTCAGTTCGTCAACTTCCTTGACCTCATCGCGTATCGTTTGCAGAAAGCTGGTTTTACGGTGCGTGATGTTAATGTAATTCTTGCCAAGCTTTTGATCCCGTTCATCTATGTGTACATAGATTTGTCGACTCGAGGGAACAATGAGTCCGCAAGCCAGAGATGCGACTGTTAAACATTTCAGTGGGTGACGTTCCTTTCGAATGTTCGAAACGATTTATATCCCCTTGTTTAGTGAATAATGTCGAAGTCACTGTTTTCCTCGTCAGTTTGAAGGCCGGTGGAGTAGCGTTGAATCTGACAGAGGCGTCTCGTGTATACCTCATGGATAGTTGGTGGAATCCTGCTGGTATGTTTCTTCGTTCCCGAGGGTGTTTATCTGTGTTGATTTCTTGGAATCATAGTTGAATTTCGTGAGTCCACATTGGATTTTCCTGCGAACGTTGTTCCTGACTCATATTGAATAGAGGCAATGGATCGTATACATCGACTGGGTCAACATCGACCTGTCAAAGCAATCAAACTCATCGTTGAGGATAGTATTGAGAGTCGCATCGTACAGGTATAATCTGCTTTCAGTTCGACTACCTACACAATTTAACTTTTTCCCTTTCAGTTGCAGGAGAAGAAGTCTGCAATGGTTGACGCCACGCTTTCTCCTGATGACTCGGTGAGCTATTGATCCCGCTCCTTTCAACCTGAAAGTCGTTGATGTTGACGGTTTCTCAGGCAATGGGCCGGCTCACACCTGAAGACGTAAGCTACCCTTTCATTTATTCCACAACTTTATCCTAATCAATATGCTTGTAGTTGCAGTTTCTATTCCGCGTGAGTCTCTCAATTTCTCGATTCCTATATCTAATTTTATCGTTATCTTTCTAGCTATAGATGGTGATCAGTTGTATTGCTTTGTTTTCTCAGCCCTCTTCTTCGATATATATAAATACAAATGTCTATCGATGCTTATTGAACCTTCAAAGTATCGCATTAACACAGATACAACAGTCAGACGTACTTACGTACCTTTAAGCTCCGTTCATCGCGCGTTTTGTTGCTTCACCCGCTTTGAGTTCCGGGCTTCAGTATACGCGGATACATTTGCCATTGCCTATAACATCCTATCACTCGCGGTGGCACACATCATTGTGGCGTCGGAGATCGTTCTCACAAGCTTGCTTCTTTTTTGATACACAAGAGATGCCATCTATATCTATATCAGAATCATGATGAGGAACTCTTTGTCCTCATTAAAACCCAGATGATTTCCCAGCTCTTTCATGTTAACCTCCTCGTAGCCACTCGCTAAACGATTCCACAGTACTAGTCGTCGAGATGTTCAGTAAGTCTGAGCTTTGGTTCTTTCTCGAGAGTTAATAGGGGTTGATTTTATTTGTAATGTGAACGACAGACTCCTGCAATGACAGACTAGAACTTCCTTTAGAAATCGTCGAACTCATTATCGAATCTGTAAACAATGATAAGAAAACGCTTCGAGCTGCGTCTCTTGTATGCGCTATTTGGCGTACTGCTGCTTTCCCATATCTACTGCACGACATTCTCATTTCAGAGGAAGCAGATTATGAGCGAATCAAGAAGTTGTGCTTTCGTTTCCCTAGGCTTTCCACATTTCACGCCCGAAGTATAACTTTACGGCCAGGAACTCGTCTTAGCTCAGAACTTTCTGTAGCTGAAACCTTGCGCTCGTTTTCATTCTCGAGACTGTTCGAAGACAGGCGGTGGGAGCTGAATAAGGTCGCGGCAGAATTTCCCAAGATGCCTAAAGTCACGTCTCTGAAGTGGGTGATGGGAAGGGATGTTCAGCACTCCATAATTGTAGGCCCTTCCATCCACCGACATCTTTCACTGCTTCCCTCGCTCCAACGACTCACACTCAAGGCCAAATTCGAGGATCTGCACGAGCTCGAGCTTTTCCTCAGCTTATGTTGCAGTGGTCTGAAATCTCTGACTTTTCAGGGCATCTGGTTTCGCAATAGTCGTAGTCGCCCTCTAGGATTGAGCCATAATAGTAATCTCTGCTTACTGGAAAGGATTGCCTTCGAGCGCACTCGATCAAGCGACCCTACTTACGACGAAGTGGTTGATCTGGTGCTTCTGTTTCTAAAGGACAAAGTCCACCTCCAGTCATTGAGGATTCGATATGACTTTACTATGTCACCCACGAGTCTTGAAAGATTACTGGAAAAGTCAAAGGAGACACTGGAAGCTCTGGTGATCGAGCCTATTGGCGTTGCAGGTAAGTTATGTAGTTCGTTTTGGAATCGTAGTCTGATATTTTCCTAGACAATCCACTATGGGCTCATTCATGTCAACCGTTTGCTCACTTGGGCCCACAGATGAAGAGCTTCACTTTTGGAATACCTCAGACGACGCCGGGCGGCCCGACTTTAACCAACTCTGCTCCTTTCGAAGTTCTCGATTTTTTCCGCTTTGCGCACACTCTTCCTCCATTGCCCCACATAACCACCTTGACAATCACTTTTCGTATATACAATGAGTGGGATGCATCTGAGATATGGGGCGCTTCCAATTATCCTGAGCGGAACATGAAGATGTCCTGGCATAGATTTCTTTCCTGGCTGGCAGCACAGATGCCGTCGTTGAACTTGCTTGTTTTTTTCGTGAAGTTCAAAATCAAGTTCGACGAAGGAGATCAGGAACGATTTTTTGGATTCGCTAAGGACGCTGTTCCCCCTCTACGGCCTGGTGTCAATATCCAGCTACAGTGGATGCTGGAACCCGCAACATCTATATTGATTTGACTTTCCTGTAGTCGTCTGTCTGTCTGTCTGTTTGTCTCGATAGTATTGGCATAGTTCGTGTTTTGATAGTACTTGTATGTTATTGTTATTTTACCTATTTGGCATGAATCCACTACATGTTAGATCACATTAAAGAAGTCCATACTATACTCTAAGTAGTGGCTGCCCTAGTCGTCGGTATACTATACTGGAGTTACGAAGCTTTATCTCTGTGTCTTCTTCAGGTTCCAAACCTTCTTCATCATGTTCACGTTGGTGCCTCTGATTGTGTGCATCCGTCGAATATAATTCCGCACTGCTCAGGTGACTGCCGACCGATTTTTGAACATCAACCAGATGAATGAGCTGACGTTGGTAAGGTCTGGCTAGGATAGCTTCCTTGATAATCTTCAGAGTTGTGCCTCTATCTTCAGGGTCCTTCCATTTGTCCTTTACATCGGGCTCGTCTTCATTTGTTCCCTTACTAGCCTCGGCCTCAGCCGTCGCGGCAGTAAGCTTTGTCTCCATGAAGCGAGAAAATGCTGACAGCTCCTTAGTCAACTTGTCGTCTGATTTGAGAGGACCATTCTTTACAAGGGTGTTAATTGTTTGCCGTAGGTTAGGGACATCCTGTTGTAACTTGTCAAGAGTGATTCTGGAAGGGTCGAGGTTCACATGTTGAGCGGCCAGTTCAGGTTCCCGATCTCTGCTGACGTTCTGGAGGCGACCAAGCAGATCCAGGAGTGTACTCATCTCGAGTGGCGTGTTTCCAACACCATTCTCCATGAATAGACATTCGTCTGGAGAGGAATCAATCAGTTTCTTGACTGTCTTTGCTTGGGATTTCGATATCGCAATGTGAAGGGGAATCGATCCATAAACGTTCCGAATTGCGAGACCTGCTCTTGTATAGTCAATGATTATACTAGAGGTACGATAGTCTCCTCTTGAAACTGCAAGGTGAAGAGGCTGTACCAAATGAATGAACGAAACTACACAAGGAGATAGAACGAGACAAACAGTATCCAGATTCCCCTTGCAATGTTGTTGCAATAATAACTCGTTGACATCTCGGGGAAGCTTCAGCAGGAGATGTTCAAATATAACGGGTACGGAGGAAGCAGCGAGCATATGATAGATGTTCCATCTGCCGAAAAGTGTTATAACTGACAAGATTTGCCACCAAGTAGCTAGTTGACTTACTTTCGAACTTGATCAGTCTCTGTAGGTGACTGACCGTTTGCTAACAAAAAGTCTATAACCTGGGGATCACAGCCAACTTGGACTGCAATCATTAAAAGGTTGAAGCCACTAAATTTCATCCTGAAACCCCATGATCACCTCGGGCATCGTAATTGATTCATGATAAAGGAACATACCGTTCTTTCAAAGCTGCAGACATCAACTTAGGATTCTTCGCAAAAAGAAGCTTTATGACATTCAATTTGTTGGACAAGATCGCAGCCACAAGCGGCGACTCTCCAAGATTATTGATACACCAGCCAAGTCGATCAGGGAGGATTTGCTCGAGATCGGTTACACGACGCAAACGGATGCTCAACTCGGTGCCGTGCGTCATTGCATAAAACCGATATGCTTCTAGTGGGCGGGTCGATGCCAAGTACTCGATGATCTTAACTTCATTCGATGACGATAGAATAGCGCGCCATAATATAGGAGTCACGTCTTGGTCTCGCGATTGATAATGAAAATTTGCAGGATCGTTTTTTTGGGCCAGATCTTTACGCTTTTTACCATGTACCGAGAGTCCCAGATAAATCTTGTTTTGATCATTGATGGCACGTATTTCCTTTTCTTCCGTTTCGTCACCATGAGATTGGAGGTCTATCCCACTGCCAGTACGACGGATATACTCGTCGAGCATCTCTGGCTCATCTGCTGCAAGGATTGCGTCTAATATATATCCTTGGCCCAGCTCCAAAGGAGGCTCTGTGAGCTTGTACAAATCAGCGATGTGAACGAAAGCTTCAAAATTTTTGGTTTTGATAGCTTTTATCAAAACAAGGCTTCCGCCACCTTCTTCATACGTAACATAGTGACTGTCGAGTAGTCGCGAGGGAGGGAATGGGACTTTCACTGCCGAAGATATTTGAGCGATGTCTATGAAAGGTTGATTTCGTTTTTGAGCAGAGGCCGTAACATTCGAGGCTTCAGAGTCATCATCGCTTAGATTATCCTCATCATCCTCGTCTATCAACATAGCAGTTATCAAAGGCAATTGCTAAATTTAAAACAACGCGACTCACCGAGATCGATATTTTTGAGCCTGAAAGCTACTTCTTTCTCGTCGGCTGGTTTATACTGCGCCACACAAATGCTGAACACTAAGCGAACAGTACTCCAGTGTCGCCCCTCAATAGCAGCGACAAGTGGTGTAAGATCTGCAATCTGAGGGTTAACCATTCTTGCGAAAAATGTAGAAATGGAGGTATACAGACTGGTTTGCGACCACTGATTGGTTGGATGAGCCACTGCAACCGAGACCCTGAGTGCATTTTCCTTTCCTTCATCCGGAAGACAGAGTTTTCGCACAGTAGTGTCGTCCCCTTTCCAACACGCTTCAAAAAGTTCATCGTATCTATCATTTAGATAAATAGGAACAGCTTCCCGGGAGTAGTCGTGCTGTCCTAAGAAAAAGTACTGTGTCGAATTAGAATTTTGCTGCCAGAGAATATGGTCATGATGGTCGATTTGTATCGAGACATTAGAAGTGGCAGTCGAACGTTTTTCAGTGTCCGCGAACAGAATGTTGTAAGTCTTGGCACCTTTCGATACGAGGAGCCTCTCAGCGTCGCCAAAAAATCCCTTGAGCGCGACGCATTTACGGGTGGTTTTTTCCAACTCGACTCGATCTTCTACAAACTTCTTCTTCTGAAGTTCAGAACCAGGTAGAACCCCATTGTCAGATAAGTAGATTGTTCTGGAGACAAAGGTCCTCCAAGGTGTAGTAGGGGCAGTGGTAATTGAATCCAACTTCTTTGTTTCCAATTCGATCTTGTCCTGTTGTTCAGATATGTATCTGTTTATCCAGCCGATAGCATAACGGGCCCAATCTAGGTAGGTGCGAAGGATCTCCTGATTCGCATATGTACTCGTTGACGCCCGAGTAGCCCGGTTTATTGACGCACCAACGGAAACGAGTAGTTGAATCAAGTCAGTGTGGCAACAGAGCGCTGCCTCAACAGGATGTATCACTTGGTCCAAAGGTTCGCCGAGAGTAAAGTTAATGAAGTGGCTAACATTGTTACCATAATTTTGTCTGGAGAGATTGATCAGTCAGCATGGAAAGAAGGGTAAGTGCAAAAGAGAGTTTCGGACTGGTTTCGAAGTTCCTGTGCTCGCACGACATCCTCTGCCTTAAAGACGACGTTGGCACCGTACGCCAACAAAGTCGTTACCATCTCGAAGTTATTAAGTTGCACAGCAGCAATGAGGGGGAACGTCGGCCGTCCATTGTTCATGTTCATGGAGGGCAAATTCAAAACCACTCTAGCTTTCGGATCCAGGCAGAGCAAAGAATTTACCAGCTTTGTCTTCCCTGCTTCAATCATTTTGTACAAGATGGTACGACCTTCGTCTGCAGCGGAACTTGCGGCACCTGCGTGAACCAACCTTTCGGCGATGGAACACGCCTGTTCTTCATCCAAATGGTATATTGGTAATAAGAGAGGGTGTAATCGTGGAGCGTCAGGGTACGAAGCGGTTGTCGCAAGATTCGCATCTGCACCACTGAGAAGGAGTGTGTCGATAACAGGCAAAGAAGCAAACAGTATGGCGTATGATAGCGGGGTAAAGCAGAGGTCCCAGTCTGGGGCGTTGATATCGAAAACGTCTGGCTGGCCAGAGTCATCTTCCGGAAGAGCATTATATTCAGCTGGTGTTTTGGGAGGTTCACTGACTTCCTTTGATTTGATATTTTTGCGTGGGCTGCCATCATTATCGTCCCCATTGTCGTCGTCGATATCGACATCGTCACCATCATCTTCGTCGTCCGCATCCGTGTCTTCGACTTCCTCCATAGAGATCACACCATCATCCGCAGAGCTCCAGTCATCCTGGGAAGAGTCCCGCACTGCTTCCTTCATCTCCACATCACCATTTCCTTCCTCTGTGTCTCCGTCCTTCTTCGATAAGTCCTCGTTTATCTTACTCCGCTCTAGCAGCTTTTTCACTACCTTGAGCTGATCCAGCTGTGCCGCAATATGCAAAGCGGTCTTTCCTTCAGCTAGTCTCGACGTTATTCTCGCACCAGCATCGATCAGATCACACGCGACATCTTCTGCCTTTGCGAGGACTGCGGCATGGAGAGGCATACGCCCGACGTGATCACGACGATTTACGTCAACACCTTCCGCAATCATTTGAGCAACCGCCGCACGATCTGAAGTGATTATAACCTGGAAGAACTTCTCCGTGGGACCTATAAATACTTGGGCACTCCATTCTGAATCGTCAATGGGATTGAAGGAGCCGGAGAGGGATTGTCGGCCGGGGTCTTGTTCAACGAAACTGCAAAGATGATGAACAGGAGCAATGAAGAACAGTATAGGCTCAGTGAAGACATAGACTTACGAAATCCTTCCCCGAAGATACTGCTTGTCTTCCTCCTCCTGGAGCTTGACTTCATCCTCGTCTATTGGTTTTGGGCAATCCTAACATGAGAAAAATTAGTTGGTGAAAGACGACTAAAGGAGATATGCCACACTTCGCAGCAGTCTTCCAAACATTCTTCAATACTCCCGAAGAAAGCAGGATGACGATGAAGGCGACGATTTTTGTTCTTTGGGTTGAAGGTGGCTGACAAAAATGACAGCGTCACATTCAATAGACTTCACACGTACACCAGTACTCACAATTCATTCCAAGATCCTGAGAATAAATGGAAATTAGCATGATATTCATCTCTCCGAAATCGAAGGAATCACCGTCTGGTAAATCAATTTGTCGATCTTCCTCGCATCCCACCCAGGTCCATATGGGATATGCAATGAGACCACGTCATAGCTGTTCATCTCCAAACCCCCGATTGCCACCTCGTTCTTCAGATCTCCCTTCAATGTCCTCTTCTTCCTCATATAATATGGTACACTGCTCGCATAAGACCTTCCTCTCAACGTCCTTCTCGATCGAAGAAAGATCTCTCGGGCGTCAGGGTGCTTGAGCTTTTCAAACACCAACAACCGCGCAAGACCTTCAACACGCACTACGGATCGCTCGTAGATTGTCGGGTCAATATCAGCACGACATAGGTTTGGAACATAGATTTCGAAGGCACGAGACGAGTATTTGGTGAGACGAACCTCGTATGAGGGAGAGCGACGAGTAACATCAATAGTGTTACACTGACGCATAAGGGCAGTGATAGCTCTGGGATTAGCCCAGATTCGTTGGCCGTCATATGCACAACAGGGCGCGTCAATATCGAATCCGGCGAGGACTTCAGCGGGGGACGTATAGAGTCGCAAGATAATTTGGACAGAGCGGTAAGGATATTGAGCTGAAGAAAGAGATTGTAGACTCAGATCGCGTGAATAACAATAACGAGGAAGGAAACGGACAATGAATGGAGACAGTGTGCTTGGTTCGTACGCAGGTCACATCCCACGGAACGGAGTCCCTTACCGCCTTGTATATCGTGACGATCTTGGCTTCGGCCTTGTAAAAAACGACTGTGAGCTGCCTGTACCTCTAGCATGAAAAAACGGACCTGCTGTGGAGTAAGTCCCCATAAGAATAAATCTATATCTGAAGACGGATAGGCGGATGCATGATAATACTTCCTGATTGCCCTCTTCGACACCTTGGCCTCTTCAGCCAATGGGACCAAGCAGGCCAGCACAGATCCTCCAGCAGCAACGACATTGTTCCAGTCAAGCAGTTGTGAAAGAGACCCTTCACTAAAGATGGCCCAATTCTTCTGAAATTCTTCCAAAGACGGCACCATACACGCAGTACCCTCGGCTTTGCGATCCTTGGGAGAAAGGGACATAACATACTTTCCGTTGAGGTCTTCCTCATCTTTGACTATGCGAGCACGAATAGTCCTGATGTCGGGGGGCGCGTCAAAGACGTTTACAAGGCCAACGTAGGGATTCTTCAGACGATGATTATCCTTTTCCGTTGCGAAAAGTCGGCGGAGTTCAGCTTCGTCATCAAGACACGGCTGCAGGACGCTTTCCAGTGAAACTCCAGGTCCTTTGGGCAAGGCGAGAACACGGTCAATGAACGCTTGTGCTTCTGAGTTCTGAGGCATATTGAAGGTCAAAAATTGATGCAGGGCGATAGCAGACGAGACTCATTTTATAGATTCAAGTTGGGCGCTCGGGTGTAAACGTCAACGAACTAATATGTAATGATCCCGCCCACTGATATGGCCTAATATGGTAAAACGGTCTTGCAATTCCGCCTTTCTCAGGCCGTCTCATTGCACAATGCAAAGTTATCATTCACATACATAATTGAGTCACACTGACTCAGACGTCCGGGATTCTTTCATTACTTACCTATACAGAAATCCCGGAATACAGCGTCGAGGACGTCCTCTACGTCAATGATCCCACTGATTTTCCCAACTGCTTGGGCTGCATAACGAAGTTCTTCGGCTCCGAGAACGATATCTTCCGAAGCTATGGATGGCACAAGCAAGTCACAAATAAGGAGCAAGAAAACACGAAGGCGGTACACACAATATCGCAAAAATGAGGCTATGAATTGAGACGCAGAGGTCAGATGTGTACGGTGTCGGGCATGTGTAATGAGGGGTGTTGTCGTGCCTTGAGCATCGCTCGTGTCATATCTGAATATCAATAGACAACCTCACTAGATATCTTAAAAGAATGAGTTGGAAATATTACCTCTGCTTCAACATCTCAGTAAATGAGCTCAAGAATTCGAATGTACGGTACCCTGTTTCCAAACTAGTAATCCAAGCATTTTTACCAAACATGCTTTGAATTTGTATATCAGATGGTTGGGTTTGAAGAAGATCGGACTTGTTGAGCAAAAAGCAGGTTTCGGGGGTAATTAGGTCCTTTAACGACGACGGGATGTGGAAACAGGAGCTATCGTGAATCTCAGGAAGAGATAAAACGCACAAGGACAAGTCGGAAGCTTGAACCCTGGCAAGACAAGTCATTTCTTGATAAAAGCAATGCTTCATAGAGAATAACGCACATGTTTTTGGCACGCTCAATTCCAATGCTCTCAACAAGGTCATGGGTAGCGCGAAGACCTGCCGTATCTGCCACAATCAGAGGTAAACCACCTATATCTAGCGACAATTCAAGTATGTCTCGAGTGGTACCAGGCAAAGATGTCACAATTGCCGCCTCCCGCTGAGCTAGAAGTACAGATCTTATAAAAGAATTATCGTAAGCAAAGCAAGTAGCCACATACCTAAAAAATTGAGCAAGCTGCTTTTACCCGCATTCGGAGGCCCAAAGATTGCTACACGGAGTCCGGATCGAATGATCTCACCCCTTCGACCATCTTCAAGGTGGGCCTGGATTGTTTGGTGCAATTGAAATGCTTTGGCTCTGGCTATCGCCGTGTTCAATAAACGTATGCATATAGAAGACTTTGTACACACCTTGCTCAAAAACACCTTCTTCCAAATCTTCGCCTTCGCCAAAATCAATCAAAGCTTCTACCATGGCCAAGCAATGTATAATTTCTGATCTCAGATGTTCAAACTGGGCTCGGGATGCACCCTGATATTCCTTGGTCAACATTTTTCAAGCTCCTTGACGAAGAATGCTCACCCACACCGGCAGCTTGAAGAGCTATGCGCCGTTGAGTTTCAGTCTCGGCATCAATCAAATCTTTGAGGCCCTCGACCTGCGTGAGGTCTAATCTGCCACCTTGGAACGCTCGTCGCGTGAATTCACCTGCTTCCGCTGGCCTACAAAACGACAGAGCGGATAGGGCATTTAAAACAGAAGATATGATGGCTCTTCCGGAGTGTATATGTAGTTCTACTACATCTTCTGAAGTAAATGACTTGGGTGCTGGGAAGAAATTCAGCTGTACAAATATCAGTCATAAATACTAAACGCACATTTGAAGAACACAGCGAGCCCATCATCCAACACTTCTTGTCGTTCCGGATGTACAATTTTACACCGTTGAAACTTCCATGGATCCGGAAGGCGTTGAGCAGCCGTTTTGATGATACTCTTCCAGACTTTCAGAGCATCTGGCCCTGATATCCTTATTACAGCGACTCCTGCTTTGCCCATTGGGGTCGAAAGCGCGTAAATAGTGCGTCTTTGCGCGTCCGACAAGACAAGGCTGCTATGGGATCGAGTGCATATTTGTGACCTTGTTCTGTTAAGAGAAATTTCGCCGATAGTCGCCCGTCGCTGTGAACAATATATGCTTGAGAAGTATCCTCTCAATGGCAATATGCGACGAGTTTTTTGAAGGATGACACTCTGCATGCAAATAAAGGAAAGAGGAAAGAGAAAGTCACAAGACACGTTGTTTCCTCGTTTCCTTTCCTCCAGTACATTCGCCTTCGATCTCTGATTTGTCCTCTTCGTTGAAAGGCCTCTCTTTAGTACATTGAGAAAAATCAAAATTTGCTTCAGCTATGGGTCAATCACGTATGCGACAATTTTGACTACCTTTACTCTCGGTTTAACATGGACGACAGCATCTCAATTTATGGAGGACATGCAACGGCGGTCCAACTGTACGTCGGTGGTGGGAAGTACATTTAAGGGCTGTTGACTCAACAATTCTCTGGTAATTAGTCAATCATTCTGAGCTGGAGCGACTGAAGAAACGGTTCATGAAATTGGACAGGTCTGTCCATTCTCGCCTCTATATGGCATCTTTCTTATCCTTCATTCGAACAAACTTAAACTCACAGCGATGGATCTGGATCAATAGATCGCGAGGAGTTTCTGCGAATTCCACAAATCGCATCGAACCCCCTGGCATCACGAATGATCGCGATATTCGATGAAGAGTGAGTGACAGCTTGAAAGGAATATTGTTATAATTCTTCTCACCCTTCGAGCTATAGTGGTGGAGGTACGGTTGACTTTCAGGAATTTGTAGGCGGGTTGAGCGCTTTCAGTAGTCGAGGTGGAAGAGAGGAAAAGCTACGATGTGCGTCTGCAATCACGCAAAAAAAAGTCTTTTGTTTTACGTATCCGGCCTCCCAGTCGCATTCAAGGTGTATGATGTTGATCGAGATGGATACATATCGAACGGGGAGCTTTTTTTGGTACTGAAGATGATGGTTGGTAACAACCTGAAGGTGAGCACCGTTTTCCAAGCTCGACTCGCTACACATTGGGCTTCTGCAATGGATTATCTTTGTTCCCGTGTTTAGTCGCACATTCTCCTTTAGTTACCCTCAATGACTTGCTGAGTCTCCTTGCTCAATACACGGCTAATGCATACTACCCACAGGACCAACAACTACAGCAGATCGTAGATAAAACAATAATGGAAGCCGATAAGGACGGTGATGGAAAGCTGGATTTTGAGGAGTTTGCAATGATGGTTTCAAATACGGTACGTACCGTCTCTTTCTAATTCTTTCTGTTGTATGTGGACGGTCTGTGGAGAAACGAGTGGTCCCATGCGTCTGGTTATCCGCCCACCACCGGAGCGCCCTCGAGTTCCCTCTAGCTCTATTCACAACATCTTTCTGATCTATCTTCTTGAATCTGAACAGGACATCGTGAAGCAAATGACATTGGAAGACTTGTTCTAATCACTACTCCGCTGTACATGTACATATTTACCTGTTTCCTTTCTTTTGCTAATTTCGTATGCCTTCCGTGTGACTTCTATCACCCCATGACGTTTTCCTTCTACGCAGGGCCGTATATCTACGTAGTCTCTCCTTGGCAGACCAACGCAAGACAATTTTGCCTAATTAGAATGCCTCGAGAACCAGGTACTAGTCTGTGGCCTTCTATTGTCTGCGGCTGATTGCTGAGCAGAATCACCTTGCAAGTGATTGGATGATTTAATGATACTGATATGATACTTTTCTGACTGGCGTGACTTGGAAACGAATCCACTCTTCCAAGTCGGATAAACACTACGTATCTTCTCATTGCATAACACTTTTCATAGCGACAGAACTGACTGCGACATTATCGATGAAGGCTCGCGCTTGTGCAACATCTCGCTTTTCCTTTACTTCGTTTCCCAACTTGTGATACTAATGTTTTGTGAGCAACAATATACATCAGCGCGAACGATGTCGATACCTTCTCTACCGTATTCCAATCAGTCAATTTGGCCAGCTCATCGAAGGAGACTATCGTCCCGTTTACGACGTTTTTCATTTGGATCTCCACATCTGAAATGGACGCCGCAGTCGCCGTAGTAGCCGAAGAGTTCACTATTTGTACGACGAGGAGCGCCTTGGTTGTGTCCGATACGCCGTATCGACGAATTGCCTCAGTGATCTAGGATATATATTATATATGAGTTGTCTTGTGGCCAAAGATCTCCTCACTAACATTGTTTGTAGGATTGAGAGCAAAGAGGATCTCAGAATGAACGGTCTTTGTCCTCAATGATCCTTGCGATTCAGCGAGAATGGCTTGATTGAGAGCGGTTTCGAGATGTAATCTACTCGTTATCTACTAGAAAACTCAGTATCACATATAGGAATGCTTTCATGTATTCATTCACCAATGAAGCATCAATGAATGAAAAATTAACTGCTTCTCTCTCCTCTTCGGCCTCATGGCCCTTCGATTTTGCGGCATCTATTATTCTTTGTTTTATCTTGCCCGGATTGCTGACTGGATAAAAGAGCATAGCATGGGCCTCGTTGTTGTGGTTGAATCGAAACGACTCCATTTATTCATCGGGCACTGCCCGGTCAGGCATATCTGATCAAAGGTATCATTACTAATTTATCCAACCCTTTCTTCACCAACACCTCCGAATCCCATTCCATATCTCATCATGATTCTGAAGCTCTGGCAGCTATTCAGGGATCTTCCGATTCCCTTTCTTCTACTGTCGTTTTCCATCGTTTGTGTGGCGCTTCCAGTACACTCGACAGAACTCACACCGGAAAACTTCAAATCGAGCATAGCCAGTGGAGTGTGGCTTATTGAGCATTTTTCACCTTATTGTGGGCACTGTAGGGCATTTGCGCCTACTTGGGAAGAGCTGGCCGAAAGGAATAAGGAAGGTAGCGCAGAGGCTACGGGTGTGAAACTTGCACAAGTTAATTGCGCAGTCCACGGTGGTAAGTGATGAACAGCTCGACCATTGTGCTCAAACTGAACTCACTCGATGCAACGTAGATTTATGCAGCGCCAACAATGTCAAGGGATACCCTCAGTTGAATATTTATAACAGCGGAGATTTTGTGGAAACCTTCAAAGGTGCCAGGGACGTGGATCGTTTGACAGAATTTATAAAACGACACGCACCTACACCTCCATTACCTACTCCGCCCGTTTCAGAAACTGTACTTGAAGAAACCAACTACGTTGCGAATCCCAATCCGTCAGGCTCCGTGCTGGTTTTGGATGAATCAAACTTCCAAAGCACGATAGAGGAGGGTCCTGTCTTCGTTAAATTTTTTGCCCCGTGGTTTGTAATTCAGAGCCTTTTTGATAACTCAGTCTGACTTCCGGAAAAGGTGTGGCCATTGTAAGAAGCTTGCTCCGACATGGAAGAAGCTTGCTCGAAGCATGCAAAACAAACTCACAGTTGCTGAAGTTGACTGTGAATCTCACAAAGCTCTTTGCAAGGAAAACAACATCGGAGGGTTTCCTACGTTGGTGTACATCGCCGATAGCTCTCACACGGAATACGGTGGTGGACGAAAGCTTGAGCAACTAGAAGAGTTTGCGGAGAAGGCTAGTAACTCGTAAGTGTTATAATTGGCTTCAAGCACTACCATTCAGTGCAGGTCAAACTAGGGAACCTAAATCTATTTCGCCTGACGAGTTGAAGAACCACGTCTCCGTGGAAAAGTCGATTTACGTGCTGCTCTATCCTTCCAGCGAACCCAAACTTCCGGTGCGTTATACGATCCTTTTCCTTCACGCAACGTTCTCAACTTTCCAAGTCCTTACTAAGGCCGCTCTTTTCCTCCCTCCTCGGTTCGCCTATGGTCTACACCATCGCTGACCCACCACCTTCCATGAAATCTCACTTCTCTATCCCATCGACGTCGACGTGGGCTATTGTAGCCCTGAAAGACCATGACTACACCATTCCTGCGGCCGTATATTCAACATCTATTTCAGCCTCTTCTCTGAAAAATGATCCTACTGAAATTGACCACATAAAGACCTGGTTGTTGCATAATCGTCTCCCGACAGCAATCGAGCTAACTCAAGACACCTTCCAGAGCGTCATGAACTCTCCTGCACGTCCACTTGTAGTGTTAGCTGCCGTCACTCCGAACATCAAGGACAAAGTTCAGGAGCGCATAGAAGAAATCGGGCAGAAGTGGAGAGCAAGAACTCAAGGGAGTGGGATGCTTAGTGAAAATGGCAAAGAACGCCCTATTGTGTTTGCCTGGATGGATATAGGAAAGTGGAAGGATTGGATGAAGAGTATGTATGGGATTAAATATAGGGGCTCCTTAGAGCTCGACGATGTCGAGGTTGTCGTTACTGATCACAAGGTATTTCATCCTCACTTCTTGTCTACTTATTCCATATACATCTTACTTCCCTATCCGAAAGGCTCTAATCTACTACGACATTAGTCACGCGGGGTCTCCCATCAAATTGACCTCATCGCAAAGCGTGTTCTCTGTGCTTGACGGAATCGCTCAAGGAAAGATTTCTCCCAAGAATTCCGAAAACTTCATCGAACGTGTTGCTAGAGTATGTCTGTGTCTATTTACCAGTCGCGAACTCACAATTATACTACCTGTGTTCCCCACAGTATCTGAACGGCAAACTGCAAACTATCGAGTCTTACATTATTGATCACCCTAAGCATATGGCGTTTTTGGTTCTCCTCGGATTGGTGTTCGTTATTTATGCCATCAGAAGAGCACTTGCGGACGAACCAATGGATAAAGATTATGTGCGCGTTGGAAAGGGGAAGGCAGATCGATTGGATTAGTATAAGTACGGATCGTCCTGCAGGTAGCGAGAGATCAGCAGTGATTACTATACAACTAATATGTCGTAAAAGACCGAGCGGATAATGGTAAGATAACTGAAGGAAGGTGGGTATCCTCGCGAAGAAAGTGTACATTGAAATCGGTCGCAACTCAACCGATAAGAAACCGGGCCGATATTGATACCGGTATATCCGATCGCTGATAGGGAAGACATCTTTTTTCGTTATAGGTCATGGTGAAGGCAGTATTTAGCACTCGAATGCAACTGAGGTCACCGCAAAGAGGTTGTGGGTATCCAAAGAAATAGAGGCTGGTGGGAAACTGATTCGAGTCTGTTGCTGTTGCGCGAATGGCGAGTGCTGTGCAGGCATTCCAAGTTGTGACATGGCAGATGGAGAAGGGGCATTGTGACTCTGCATTGCTTGTAGCTGTGCGAGATAGAACGGATCTGTTGATGTAAAGGATGATGATGATTCCGAAACGGAACTAGGACTCGGGGAAGCAGTAAAAGAGGAAGTGGATCGATTGTGGGGGTTTCTGTTATGTGATTTTTGGAAGGGGCTGTTCATCTGTTGTTGCACAGCATACTGTGCAGACGAGTATCCAGCAGAGGCTGGTGAAGAAGGCATTAGAATGTCCTCTACCATTCGTTCGTCTTCGGTATCATCTATCATCTCATCCCGACGTGAAAGGTGCTGTTGGACGTCCATGACTTGGCCCCAGCTGAAGCTCGATGATGGCGTACGTCCAGTAGGAGTATTACAAGGCTGGTGGAAGGAATCTAGAGAGGAATCGCTTGACGAGGCAATTGGCTGCGGGAATAGCGTTTGTGCTAGTTGCGCCTAGAGATGGATTAATTTGATGAGCTCAAGCGTGAAGTTTCAAAAAATAATGTGTGAAACCTGTAATGCAGCAAGATCTAATGCCTCCTGGCCTATGTGGCTGGAGGATAAAGAGGAAACAAGATCGTCGACTGAAAGGCTCATGATGGGAGCGAAGAAGAATGGTAGCGTTGTGGGTTACCAGATCAAGTCGCTATAAAAGTCTAGGAGACCACATCGGGGGTCAAATTCAAAAGCTCAAGTCCGATAGACACGTGTTGAAGCGCACTACCGGTTTATCCTCCGTGTTTTCCGAGGCTTACGAGGTTTACGAAAGCCCATGACATCCTCCTAGTTTACCATAGCACCCTTACTAGTTATAAAGCCGTGAAAGGAAGAAATCATGCAATTAGGATCCTCGAGAGTCGAAGCTCGAAACTTGAAGGTACGAGATCCCGTCGGAGACTCTACATATGCTACATCATGTCATCCACAATCATGTCTTTCCAGGCTTCGGCTCTGGATTGAAGCCTGCCCCTGCCTGCCCAGAAGCGTACATCGAAGGGTCGGTAAGCTTTTTCGAGTTTATCAGCACAGGAACCGGAAAAAGGACCGGTTTCCCCAGCTTTCCCCATGGTCCCCCGCTGGTCAAGGCAGACTAGGCAAGACTAGGCAATTCCGGCCACTAAATCATGGAACATTTCGTGGTTCGCAACGAGCAACCGGCGGAACTCCTCCTGCGTTGATTAAGAGTCGAGATCTTCTCTCAAGGCTAGAGGACTGCACTCACTTCGATAATGGTTGGGCAAACCTTAGCTAATATTTCGCATGTGGATCGTAGCTGCTTTTTCAGCTCTTCCCGTCTGGCTGAAGAAGCTCATTTCAGCTGAAAGATACGGCAATGGCGGTGATAGAATGCTTACAGCTGTCGTCGGTTGACTGTGTATCGGTTAAATTTATCCAACAGCGGCTTATACCATCTGTTATGGTTCCCTTCCACTGCAGCATTCTATATGAGCATTCATGTATAACCATCATGAGTGCGCGCAAGGAAGAAATTTGCAGTTCGAATGGGGACAGTATGAAAGGCACCGGAATCAGAGGGTGTAACAGTTGGGGTATCAGTGCCTAGAAGGACGGCGGTGTTATGTAGTGATTCAGTCCGTACAAGAACTTGCGGATACCTTGAGATATCGACTGCTTCCTAAGCCTAAAGCACTCAATAACGGGGGAAGGCAGTCTACCGAGGCCTGAACAACCCCGAGCTTGTCGTAAGAATACAACCAGATCGTTCCAATGATTCTGTCTCCTAGGAGTGCGCACAGCTGATCAAATTGCGCTGGAGATCCCGGAGTTGTCGTGATTAAAGACAGTGATAAGGAAACTGGAATTGTAGCTTGTATTAATTGGGGAGATTTAACATCATCCAATTGAGCTAGACAATTATTCAGAGACTAAGCAAAATGAATCAGGTCAGGTCAGATTCGAGAGTCAAGGCGACAGATTTATCTACTGTCAGAATGAGTCCATCTACACCAGTGCGTTTTAGTATTTCTCTGGGTACGTGCTGGAGAAGTTCTTCAACCATCTTGACTCCTTTCAATTTATACGGAACTTGATAGTCATCGAGAAAAGTCATTATTGGAGATATAACGAGATACCAGAGACGGCCATAGTCTTGACTCTGTATAAATAACTCCAATTGTAGATGGTCGCATAACATTTGGGAACTCATACCTGGATGTGACGCAGACACCAAAATACGAGATTAGCCGCTGCGGGGTAATTCTTCCAGATTTGAGTCTCATAGAAATCCTGCGAGCCCATAGGACCACCCGCTGGTCGACTTAACTTACGTCCAGTAGTTGGGTTCAGCAAGGGATGAAGGCTAGAACGGAAAGGAGGGTTGACATTCTGCTCCAACAGCTGCAACATGAGCGAAAGATTGGGTTCGGAAAAGTTGGCCAATACTTCTGCATTTCTAATTTTCGGAACAACAGTTGAATAAGCATCAAGTTATTCCGCGTACCTGTGGCCAGAGCACGGGATTCAGGTGAGGTCCAGGGCTCTGTATCACTGAAAGAAGCTACTGCTGCAACTATATCTGCTTGTTCTGTCACCGAAAGCTTTTTTTCTTTGATCGATTTACTGAGGTCGCGTAGAAGGTACACAGTCGAAGCCTTCCATGTATTGAGACGAGATATGTCATCTGTGGACTCATAGCGCGCGTATTCACTGGGAATTTGAAGGGACTGAAGAGTATTTTGAATATCGTGCTCTGACATTGGGATGACCGAGGAGAATCAAAGGAGAATTTTCGGTAAACGCGCATCGTCACGTCACGTCACGTCATGCAGTGAAGCTTACTGTTGGCTAGTCTCTTCCTTCTCTATCTCCTCAATGAATGAATCGTTAATTAGTAAAGAACGTCTCCTCGAAATCTTTGCTCTCTGCTCATGATTGATCCTAGGTCCATTCAATTTCAGTCATCCTACTGCTGTTCAAACTTCACTCTATGCTCTCGGTTCATTCGCTCGTTTCGACCCTTCAGGAAGGTTCGTCGGTGTAGGACGATTCGACGGCTTGGCCACGATATGGGATCTTGAGACTAAAGCCGCTGTTAGATGGCTGGATGGACACGTAAAAGCTGTGACTAGCTTGGAGTACGTACTTTGAACTATACCATTGTGAGTAATATTCTGAATCGATTTCAGTTGGTCAAGGCATTCTCGCTATGTGCTAACGTCCTCGAAAGATTGGAATGTCATCGTATGGGACCTCGCGTCTGTGTGTGATCCGCCTCAACGACATGCAACTATCCGCTGTGACGCGCCGGTTTCTTCAGCTTCATTCCATCCGAGAAATAGGTAGCGACGTTCATCGAAAGATTTCTTTTGAGTTGACCACATCCATTCAGTCAAATGATTTTAGCTCTACTGAATACCGGCGAGGTTTATCTTGTCGACTTGAGACCGAACCATCGGTCACGAACGGAGTTGTACGAGCCGGACGGTGACGAAGACGGAACCGAAGGACAGTCGAGTAGAAGGTATGTCAACATCTACATCTAACTGAACTGTTTCCGATCCATATGAATGCAGATACGCGATGACTGTTGCGCGTTTCGATCCTTCAGGCAAATACGTCTTTATCGGCACATCTGGCGGATACATATTGGTTTTCAACACCAGAACGAAAGCTGTTAGTGCTATTATTCCAATACTCTTTTGCTGCGCCCAAATTCTCATTTGAATAGATGATAGCGCGACATCGCATAGCTGGTGGAGCTGGAACGATTAAAGGGATGGATTTTGCAAAGAACGGTCGGTGAGTTCTGATTCCAGTATTCAACCTTATGTCGTCTAACTGTAGTTCTACTCAAAGTCGCCTTGTCACAAACTCCTCCGATCGAACCCTTCGTCAATTCATAGTCCCGCATTATCCTCGGTCTAGCGAAACCGGTGGCGAAATATTCTTAGAACAAGAACTGGAGCCCACCCATCGATTCAACGACCCAATCAACAAAACGGCATGGCATGCCGTATCCTATAGCCCGGACGGTGAATGGTTAGCTGGCGGTGACTATCCTTCCGCACACCTTCTGGCTGCACGATTGATGCACAATTCTAGGCGCTGCTGATGCCGCAAACCACAAAATATACATCTGGGATATCTCGAACGATGGTCAATTTGCCAGTACGCTAGACGGTGGAAGGGAACCTCTGGCGCATTTGCATGTACGAATGGCATTTTTGTCTATGTTTCCCCAACGCTTGATTGACGTCCATGTAGTGGCATCCTTCGAAAGCTTCAATAGCATCGACTACTAATCAAGGAAATATCCTTATATGGCACAGTCCAAATGCCGAGAGATGGGGTGCTTTTGCTGGTGGATTCGAAGAGGTTGATGAAAATATAGAGTATGAAGAACGTGAGGATGAATTTGACATTGTATGTGGTATTTTCGCTTTGTTTTCTTGGAATTCATGTCTCTCTCCGTCCGATTGGTGGGATGTGTAGGAAGACGAAGCAGAAATCCTTCGACGCAAAAAGGAAGCAGAGCAAGATGATGTAGACATCGATACCATTGACGGCGAGACAACGGATGTACATGGGCATCCTGCATTGAATGGTGTTCATGCAAGTAATGGTAGCGGTGGTCATGGCATTGGTGTAGGAGGAAACTTTGATGAGGATATGAAATGGGCAGATGAGGATGCAGATGATGATCTAGGGGTTTGGAAGATGAAGATCCTTATGGATGATGATGATATGTAGATGCTACAGGTTGAATTTCATGCTTACTTTTACATAATTCTTTATGGTTATTCATATACAACAATTATATTCAAATTTTGCACTTGAAGGCTACATGATCATGGGTACTAGCTACAGTGGCTGGAAACTTATGTACCTCCTTGACACAATTGATGTGTCAAAGCTATTTGCTGAGGCAAACCCTAAATTAGGGTTAGCGCAATGAACCAGCGAAAAAAGAGCCCACCCAGCCAGAGTGGCCGATGTGGGACAGGAAAATATTGAGACGGTGCATAAGCCTGAGCCTATACAAGCCGCAGACACCCTTTGAATGGACAAGGTCGCCGTGCTATGAAGAATCTCCACAGCCCACAAACCCGGGTACGTGAAGGGGCTTGTGCCATCAAGGTAAGTATGAGGAGTCCTGATGCAGACCGCTTGCTTTTATACCCAAAAATGGGGACACGGACCACTCTGAGTCACGTGTTTTCTTCCTTCAACACAAAGATCAATTCATGATCAGCGCTTACCATTACCAGAATGCCTCCCAAAGCTTGTGCACTATGTCAGAATGCCAAAGCAATTCTCAAAAGACCGAAAACTGGTCAGCAAATCTGCAAAGACTGCTTTTTCTATGTATTTGAAACCGAAGTGCACAACACTATCACTCAGGTCAATCTTTTTTCTCGAGGAGATCGTGTCGCTATCGGTGCTTCTGGGGGGAAAGGTGTGCCATCCCACACCTTCAATACTCCGGGAGTTGATAGATCTCTACTCAGACTCGACTGTACTGGCATATGTCTTAAAGACATTAAATGAGCGATACGATTATGGACTACATCTCTTCCTTCTTTCCATAGATGAAGGGATAACTGGATATCGAGACGACTCTCTCGAGGTTCAAACGGGTTTTCTTTGTCTTTGTTGGATCATGATCTGATTTAAGCTGTAGACCGTAAAACGAAACCAACAGCAATACGACATGCCTCTCAAAATCTTATCATACGACGAACTATACGGATGGACGATGGACCGAATAGTGTCTCAAATTGGCAAGAAGAATAACTGCACCTTCTGTGGCGTATTCAGACGTCAGGCACTCGATAGAGGTGCAGCAATGCTAAACGTTGATCACATCGTTACTGGTCACAATGCAGATGACATTGCAGAGACGGTTCTAATGAACAGTATGTTCTTATGCCCATATCCATAATTCGAGTGACCAATCATTCAATGTAGTCATGAGAGGAGATATTGCGCGTCTCGGTCGTTGTACATCGATAGTCACCCAAGGAGAAGATACGATCAAACGGTCGAAACCTTTCAAGTACGCATACGAGAAAGAAATCGTCATGTGCGCTGCCACCTTCCTTTTGAATGAATTCACAGTTCACCATCATCACAGGTATGCCTACTTCAAGAAACTCGACTATTTTTCCACCGAATGCATATACTCGCCCGACGCCTACCGAGGTCATGCGCGAACCTTCCTCAAAGATCTGGAGGCAGCTCGTCCCAGTGCCATCATCGATATCATCCATTCTGGAGAGGCCTTCGAAGTTCGAGAGGAAATCAAGGCGACCCAAAAGGTTCAGCGTGGGTACCAGTGGTTGCTGGTGGTAATGGTGAATGCTCACATCATGTATCACATAGAAACATGCAAACGATGTGGATATATGTCTAGTAATGATCTCTGTAAGGCATGTACCCTCCTTGAGGGATTGGAACGAGGGATAGCGTCTTCAGGAATTGTACGTCCTGTCGCTTTCTCACGAACGCTGATGTACATCATTCATCCCATAGACTGATCGTGCACGTAAAAAATTGGATGCTGAAGGACCCTCTCCCGAGACCCTACGCACGATACCATTTTATCAACCTCCTTCAGGCAAACCGACAGTTATCATCGAATCAACTGCTTGAAACATGGAAATCAAATATATGTAGCTATATCTATACCAGACCTGTACTCGCCTAACTTGCTGACTGTATCTCTGTGTCATTCATCGTAATTTGACGTTCGAATAGATAATTCGAATCGCCTGTTTGGGAGATAACGGAAAGCAAATTGCGAGGAAATTCTTGGTTGTTAACTAGAAATGAACGATGAACTCGAGTCTACAACTACAATGAGACTGGGTTTCTTAGAGAATCATTCACTCAAGGCAGATAAACCAGATGTCAATGTGGCAACCCTTTTTGAGGTAAACAGAATTTGCGTTAGTAAGTTCAAGATAGTTTCTTCAGAGCCAACGAGGATGACATGACGGTGCCAGATGATACTCCAAGTCTAAGATAGACACCCTGATGCTGGAGCATTGAAGGGAGTGCATGCAAATTGGCACGGCGAATGGGAGAGAAGAGAGAAGTTCATGGATCAAAGGGTGCTCATCGAGACTCATGCTGATCTGAAATGCGTATGGCGCCCGCACATATTCATGGCAAAGAATCGAACCTTGTTCCAGTCCTTAGTAGGACAGATTACACCAGTAACAAGCCTCAGAAATACACCCAAGCGAATGTCAGTTGTTACTCCCTGGTCTAAACCATAAAGACGCTGTGCCATTATACTAGGTGATCTGAAGGATAACTCGTTAAAGCCTTTCATGTTTAAATTGCACATTGGCAGGTGACGACTTTTGCTCCAGTTAGCCCCAAGTCACTTGCATATTGAGCTGTATCGAGGTCCTCAATCTATGATGAAAAATTTCAATGCCAGAGAGAGCAAGACAGATCGTCGTAGACTATCAGGTGTGTTCAATCGTCACGATGATTGTATTTTTGAAAATATTAGTCATGTGCATGCAGCGTGATCGTGTTAGTGAACTTGAAGAAAGAAAAAAAACCATTCCGAGATAAACGCGTCTCTCATCACCCATCTTGATATTCAGAACTCCGAAGAGAGATTCTGATGGTTCATGACCACATATCCTGTTCGCGAACTAAATGATGACTATCTTCGATTAGCTAGGCTCAATTCTCTAACTTACCCTGTTGCTGAAGGCAACATCCTGGGTGATGGAGCATACGCGTACAAGATTCACGCGCTCTCGGCTAAGTATCCTATTATTTACTAAGCGCGCTTCTTTCTCCCGCTTTCATTCTCTGTTTATCCTCAAGTTGAGAACTTACTATGGGATCTAAGCTTGATCAACCTGGGATGGTCGAAGTACTGTCGCAAGCTCTGAAAGAATCTCAGGGTCGTGCGACTAGACTGGAAATAGAACTTCAAAGTGCTGTCGCTGTACGCACAACGCACAACCCTTCCGTACTAAAAAGTCTCTATCACTTATTGTGCTTTTAGATCTCTGAGGACCTCCAAAAACAGAACTTGCGTCTATCGCAAGACGTAATGAAGCTTTCAGGCCCCAAGCACGAACCGGTGGAGGATAGTAAAGTGCCAGTCATCTCGGGCGAGATTTCTAGACTGGAAGAAAACAATGTTGAGCTGAGGGTGCGTAAACATAGTGCTCTGGATGCTTACAAGCTCCTGTCTCAACCTTTCGGCAGGGAATAATCTCAACTCTCGTTAGTACACTCTGGCATCTGTATCGCTCAGAACTCACAAGCTTGGCACCAGAATACGAAAGTTGAAGAGATTCAGAAAGGTTTAGAGGCGGTAGTGCGTAGAAACGTGATTTCGTATTTCCTAATCACAACTTGACCCTGTAGAATAAGCGTAAGGTCAAGCTCGAGGTATCATTAGCCAAGGCTCAAGAGGAACTCAAAGCAGGAGTATGTATACATTTAGCGGGTAATCGTTTTCTAATTTTGGATTTTCTAGAAGGAGCACATCACAGAGCTCACTTCAAAATATTCTCAATCCAGACAAAAGAAAAAGGAACTACAGGGAGAATTGAAAGCAGTTGTGCGTAAAAGCTGTGTAATCTCTATGCTGGGGCGTGCCTCAATAGTTGCATCTAGGGTGAACGCGTGGACGAGCTCGAAGACTCGTTAATTCAGCTTCATGAGAAGTATGCCAAGTTCAAACACGAAAACAAGGACATGCAACAGGCAAGCTCGATTTTATCATAACAACTGACCATTTAATACAATGGTCATCAGGAACTACAAAGCACCAGAAGGCATGACGAGGTAGATTCCTGTTATCTGAACTTTAGTGATGTGGCGCTGATGAATTTATGGATGTTGTAGATAAAAGCACAGGTATGTGATTTATTTCGCGCTGATAAAATGTATTTCTTCACCTTGAAAATACCTGCAGTCTATCGAGCTGCATAATAAGATGAAGACCACCGTTTTGCACCTTCCATTGTTTTCTCCCCGTCCGAAAACCGGGGCCTTACTGGCGGCCGCAACAGCTCACAATGTCGATGTTGTTGATTTTCTCCGAGAAAAAGTGAGCATGCTGCAGCTTTGAATCGTACCATACTGCTAGCTTCTTGACTGATAGAGCTTGGTCCAAGGCACCAAGTTATCACTGGTAGGAGAACCATCTATTGATGAATTTTGAATCACCGATAATCGAGGTTTTCTATCTAGGTCTGATCAGTCTGTATTTTACATACCTACAGGACTTGCATCTGTGGGGTCTCAGCAACACTACTTGAGATATCATCCTATTTCAGAAGTTATCCCAAACTCCGAATATCGAGTGGGACCCTCATACAAGAGTCTGAGTCACGACCCGGAAACCCGAGAATTATTCACCCAGTCTGCATATGGCTTGAAATATCTGGGCTTGTATAAGCGCTTCTTCTATGATAGCATTGCGTTTACAGGAATGATGCTCCCTTCCTCCATGGTATGTGAGGCTGATCGAACTCATTATGGGTCACGCTGTCGTGCTGATATCTTGCCGGTGCCAGCCAGACCAACTTCGTTGTGTTGTGGGAGAAGCAGTTTACTCAGCGGGAGCTTCTTCAAATTCTGGGTTCCCGTCCCGCGAAAGTTTACAAGACTTGTATCGTAATGGGACGCTCAAGGTCCAGTGTGCAATCTACCAATGCGTTGGTTTCAACAAAGACTTGTACACGACTCTTACACAGTACGAGAGCCGCGAGAGACTAAAGCGAAAGAGGCCTGAATCGGGCGCCATTGTTAACGGGAAGGCTGGGAACGTTGGACAGGGGAAAAGACATCAGGGAAGTAAAAACATGCCATCAAATGGAGGAAAATAGAAAGTATCGCATTACTTTCTACTAGCATTCATGTAGCAATAAGGACAAGTTTTGTGTGCTCTACATTCTCGTACATAGATTCTCGAGCTCGTAGACATTGTAGCGCTAAATAATAAATTCGGCGCTTCTACATAGATACCCTTTGCTCGTAATCAACAATGCGCTGAGCATAATTTCAAATGTCATCTATATCAGCTTCAGCATCTTCAACGCCTGTCGACTCCCACCCACTTTCTCCCGATGAGATCCTTTCATCTTCACGCTCTCGCAGGAACCGAGTTTCCAATCATTCCACCGAAACTGCGCTGCCGACAAACTACTTTACACTGAAAGCCCAGCTGGAGCAGCATCAGTATGACAATGATACCTGGGATGGTAGTGTGCGGAGGCTGGCCAAATCTGATTGGCAGAACTCACCGGACAACGAGCGTTTTCGGGCCAACCGGCCGTCTCTAGCTCCAACTTTCTATAGCGATGATTTTTCAACGGAGACAATCACAGCGCCTCTGATTATTGTTGGGTCCGATGACCAGCATTTACCTGTCAATGATATTGTTGATACCACCAGTGCCAGCTTACAGGAACTGGCAATAGATCCTGTCATTACTTCTCGAGTTTTGACTACGAAATGGCACGAATACTCTGACGAAGCTATCCAATCTGCCATTTCCAGTATCAGCATCTCCAAAAGTCCAGCTGAAGTATCTTCACATCCTTATCATTCCGCGCTTCGTGTACTTTCTGCGGCGCTGCATAATCTATCAAAAGCTAGGCTCGAGCTTGAACAGAGCCGGAAAACATTGATAGAGAAGGAAAATGTTAGACGTGCTAAAGCAGAAGAGCTTGCACGAGAGATGAAGAGTGAAAAGGAGAGAGAAATTGTTAGACGTGTCGTGAAGGAGATTTTCGGTGACAACGATGTCGAGGAGAGCGAACAACGTTCACGGGTGAGAAAGCAACATAGCCATATGGTCCGTTAAACTTCGTGTTTCTATCAATATTGATCATTGACAAAGTGTACAGTCTCTCGTGGATTCCCTCTCTGAAGCTATCGAAGATCAAGTACCTCTTTCTCGTAGTGTGCCGCCAGACCCAATCTTGACACCTATCCCTTCATCGCCAAATCTCGACGGACACAGCCCAGACGATGATGCAGGTTCTATTGCATCTTTGGCCCCACAAACTAATGTATCCAAAGATGAGTCAACCGACCCACTCACCATCATTCCTGCTCGTACTGCCTCTGCTGCCTCTGTTGCCTCAGACAGATCGACAAATACCATCGGCGACTGGATGGGTTCATTGTGGGGTAAACGTGGACCCCGGTCTCGTGTTGTCTCTACATCTGAGGCTTCTATCAGTGATAAGCCCACTGCGGAGGATTCTGCTATTGAAACTCCTGTGCCGAGATCCGGAGCGCATTCTCGACTTCAGCGACGAAAGACAGCTAAGAGCGTGTTTGGTACATTGGGAATTTCAATATTGAATCCTGGCTTGGCTTCTTCCTCCACGAAAGATAATCTCCCCGAAGTCGATCGAAGTCCAATTAATTACGCTGACGGGGAAAATACAGCGACGCCCAGTAATCCACAGACCAGTGTCACTGCCTCTCGCTCTGTCGTAGTTGAAGCAAGGGATGAAATCTCTCCATTAGTGGAAGATGACGTTTCTATACGGTCAGGCCGATCAATCAGGTCCGTACGGACGACCCACACTACCCACACAGCGACTACCACATACACGATCAACACTGTGAGTTCTTCTGCTGCTGGTTTTTCGGCGGTATCATCTCCCGTGTTGCCAGCTCCACCACAGTTGTCCATGAACACGAGTTTAGAGACATCCACTACGACATCTTCTACAACACTAGGTACGAATACGAATACGAAATCGAGTTTTTCGGAAGAATCACCGGCGCTTCCAGCTCCAGGGCCAGCAGTTCAAGGCTCTTCACTCCGTGCGATCGCTAATGCTACTCGAGTCATGTCTTCCGATCCATCTTCAATTCTCAGTGATCCTGGAGAGACAGGACCATTGATTAAATTGTTGGCCATGGATCTCATACGGAATGCAAGGGAAGAGGGTGTGGTGTTCAGGGAATCTCGTCTTGCGCGTACGAAAGGTCAAAAGATGAAGACAAATAATATCCACTCGATTATGGAAGGTGTCACTTCCCCAATTATATCTGACGCCAGCGCAGCTTTGTTTGCATCATGGAGCACCGATGGAGATGATGCAAGTAATGCGATTCCGCATACTAGTGATGCAGCGAAGAAGCTTTCTCGCGCGCTTGGGCTCGGTTCCGCATTGGAGGTAAATTCTAAACCGACTCGCGGCGGCGGGTTCAAAAATGCGGTCAGTTCCATTGTCCCTCTACCTTCACCTTCCATATTTGGTGGGTTTTCCTGGCAAAGCACGACACGACCTCGAAAAGGAAGACCTGCTCCAGCATCTAGTAACATTCCTGGAGGGACTAGTTCTGCTGGAGCTGTTGATGACACAATCTCAGGGGGTAACAACAAATCTTCTGCGCAGGACAGTGGTATCAGCGCCGTCTCGCCCGTCTCTGGCGGAGGGAAAAATCGAATGCCCAATGCCCCCTCAGTCCCACTAGAGTCTATCATCCCAGCTATTGCTAAGCCTCCAACACAGTACCTCTCGCGTACCTACACTCCACTGACATCGAGAAATTTCCGGTTCGACATCAATACTATTAAAAATGCTCATACTGGCATCGTCAGTCCTAGACCTGGGGGCGCTCCTGCTTCAGCAAGAAGGCTTTCATTTCCTCTTTCCCCTAGCACACCCAATGGGTCTTCGTCTCCGTCTGGTTTGGTATTGCTGACAGATCGGTATGGGTTCATGTATGATGTGTGTCAGTACGATGTCCTTCTCCTCCTGAGGGCACGTCATTGTAAATGTACTGCTCCCGCTTGCTTAACAGGAGTCAAGATAGCGGATAGGGAAGAGGATAACACATGGCCTGATTCGGAAGAGGAAGATGAGGATCAAGATGGACAAGCGAAAAAGAGCATTCAGATTATCAAGGAGGGTTGTGAGTGCAATGGCGACGGCAATGGTCCAGATTTGGCCAAAGAAGCCAAGACGATCGTATCAAACGAGGGCGATGTTGTAGATGATGGGAATAGTACCAAGAGCACTGCCACAACGCAGTCATCTCTTGCAGATTCGAAGAAAGGGTCATTGAAAAACAAGTCCCGCTCATCCTCTCAAAAAGGTCTTTCACATGCAACAAACACCCCTTCTGGCTCCCCCCCAATCCTTATTGCGTCATCCTTGACCAACTCCGCTGCATCGATCCTTGCTGTCAACGCAGATACTCCGCGTCACGCATGTCCTAACACTGTTCGACGGCTGCTCAATGATCTGACGTCTATACATGATCAGCGGCAGGAAGCTCAGAGGAAAGACTGGGATGCGTTTGTTAGGCAACGAAGTACTGCTAAAGCACGCGCACAACAGTCACAGGCAATGAAGTCGGCTGCTGGGAATAGTGCTAGTGGAAGTAACGGTGGAGGGACTGTAAGTAGTGCCGCAGCATTACTTGGGCTGGGTGTGAAATCATATGATGCCGGTGAAGAAGATGAGCTTGATCACAGTGAAGGTCTGATTGGCTTTGCTCAATTAGGTTTGCCCGCAAACAAGGAGGAGAGAAAAGAATTTGCGAGGTTGGTGAGGAAGGGTATTCCGTTGGTGTATCGGAGCAAACTGTGGTTGGAGTGCAGTGGTGGGCTGGAAATGCGCGAACCAGGGCTGTTTAGAGACCTGTTGGCAGATGTGGCGAAGGACCTAGCGCAGGGTACTGGTAGTGGTGTTCTAGCAGAAATTGAGAAAGACGTGGGGAGGACGATGCCTTTGAACATGTTCTTCGGTGGAGATGGTCCTGGAGTGGATAAGTTGAGAAGAGTGCTGACTGCATACAGTCGGTGAGTTCCGTAGCACCCTGTCCATACAATATCTCAAATGCCTTGTTTTCGTCGCAGTCGCAATCCGGCAGTTGGTTATTGTCAAGGGATGAACCTCGTCACCTCAACCCTTCTTCTCGTTCATGCTGACGAAGAAGAAGCTTTTTGGGTACTTTGTGCGTTAGTGGAGCGTATTCTTCCAGAAGAATTTTTCTCTCCGTCCTTGCTTCCCTCCAGAGCTTGTCCCCTTGTCCTACTAGATTACGTACAGGAATACACGCCCAAACTCTTTGCACATCTCAACAACCTTGGAGTAGATCTGCCAGCGATCTGCTTTTCTTGGTTTTTATCGCTTTTCACGGACTGTCTTCCTATTGAGGTGAACACATTCCACATCTGTAAATGAACCATGTTCTCATCTCTTTATGCGCAGACATTGTTCCGCGTTTGGGATGTCTTTCTGGTCGACGGTCTCGACGTCTTATTCCGGGTTGCTCTAGCGATTCTACGCTCTAACGAGTCGGAGCTGTTAACTTGTCAATCCATTCCTGCTGTATATGTTGCGCTGGAGAATCTGCCCACTAGGATGTGGGAGGCTGATAAGCTTCTGCAAGTGGGTTCAATGCGCCTTTATATATGTTTTGTCGCTATTGCTGATTTAGTCAATAGTTTGAAGCTGATTTCAGGAGCTCTGTCCTGCATACTGACCTCGTGCAAAAGAGGGAAACACACGTCACTTCTCTTAAGCAATTGCTATCATAAACGCTGCACTCGTCTGTCCCGTATATATCAGGTATGTATAGTCGAAAGCAAGGAGACTGCTTTGTAAAATGGCTTCGCCAGTCGGACGATCTCAATATATTTTTATTAATGAGCCTGAGTGCTGTAGAATATCCCAATATTTACGGTGTAATGGATGAATTTTGCTGACCCCGATCACTAGAATAAAAAGGGAATCGCAGATGATTTAAGTCGTATTCTAGCATTCATGAGGAAAAAGCAGAAAAACAACCCAGTTGTGATTAGGGTGGATTCAAGTAGCAGCCCCCCTGCCTATTTCCTTTGCTATTGTGACATCATCCACACAAGGTAAAAAAATTCACTCTCCAAGATAAGTACATAGTATGTATGCTCTATGAGTACTCCGGGACTATCGTAACAATTGCCGCTGATAAGTATGGGACTAGTATCACTCATAATAAGTAATCATTAGAATCGCATGCGTGTATGTGGAAGAAACAAGGGCAAGACAGAAAGGAACACGGAAAAAATATAAAGAATCGGATAGTCCACGCGGGAGATGAAGAATGGGAAGTACCAGGAGCAAGAGAGCGTGAAAGGCTCACTTGATTCGACTCACTCACCCAACAACCTTGACTACCGCCGTTCCCCCATTGCTCAACGGTCCGTTTGCGACAAAAATCCGCGGAGTCCGTTCAAAAGGCACTACTCTTTCATCATCATCATTATCATTGACCTCGTCATGTCCACCGCTTTTACTTCCACCAATCCAAGGCCTCACACCCTCATTCATTGCCATTTTGATAACAACACCCAAACTATCCCTTATATCCTCCCCTTCCCAATCAACATCCTGCGCAACGCTCACCCAAGCATACCCGACTTTACCATTGCCATTCGCACCCTTCTTGACTGGAGATCCGTTCGATCCATCTTGCGTTGTTGTTGCATTGTGCATGTTCTTCATGGACCTCAACCCCGCTCTAAAATGATCGCTAGCAGTGGGAATTGGACGGCTAGGGGTATCGCCAACAAGAGTGGTAAATTGACCTGTCCCCCCATGATGAGATGGATTTCCTAGCAAAGGTGAAGCATCGTTATTCTTGTCTTTCTTTTTTCTCCTGCCAAGTAAACTTGACTTTATTTCAGATGGCGAAGAGATAGAAGGAAAGATTGAATCTGGAGAGGGTGATGGAACGCCTGTGTTCCTTAATAATCTTTCCGAGGCTTCCCATATTTCTTTCCCGCCTACGGTATCCAGGACTGCATCGAAAACGTCCCCGTCCTCAATAAGCCGCTCAATAATCCGGACGACAGCTGCAACACCATCCTCGCACCCTCTCCCTCCTCCTTCAGGGTCAGAACCTCCACCATCATCAAACACCACCTCCTCCGCACCCCATCTTCTCACTCTCCTCTCAACATTCTCCATATACGCTCTCTCCTCCCTCGACCCTTCCTCAACCAGTTCTGAATCACGTAGAAACGAAGCATGAACACACACTCTCCATCCACGTTTCGCCAGCATCTGTACAGCCATCGCACCTACACCGTCGTGTCCGCGCAAAACAAGAGCCCGGCGACGACGACTACCTTCTTCGTGCTCGTTAATACGCCTTGGAGAAGGAGAGAGATGGTCAGGTTCGGCAGAGCCCGGCATCGGTTTACTGAATGCGTAGGCGAGGGTCCGGACGGCTCGATAAGCAAAGATGCCGCATAAAGGTAGGAGTGCGTATTCTTCGAGGGTGAGTGGTGAGAGGTCGAGACTCAGATTTAGAGGTCGGCCGGGTCGGGACAGGGAGGATGCACGGGAGGGTGGAGAGTTTGAACGTGTATGTGAAGATAGATGAAAGGCAGAGGTAGAGCTGGAAGAGCTGGAAGAGGCTTGGTGATGAGACTGTTTGGCTCCGCGAGTGGGTGGTGGTGGTGGAGTTTTGGAAAATTCTGACACTGAGTCAGCGAGGGTGGACGCAAAGGGGATTGTGGGGTGAGGTATCCGATGGACTCGATGGCGATCCACTACGATGAATTCCTGCAATGCACCACACTGAAGAAGGGCCAACTCAGATAAATCAAACTCAGATGTGCATACACACACACACACACCTTTCTTACATCCAACAGCCCCACAACCCATTCCCCCTTCCGCACAACATCTTCACTGACATCCCATCCACACTCCAACACCCTCCCAACGAAACTGCGGCCTGGTATATACCCAACATCAGGATCTATCCAGTTTACCCCTACAGAGCTTCTTCGGCCGAGAGAGTTATTATCGCTCTCAGACCGTTTATGCTTCCTAGTACTCACACTCCGAAATAAGCTTGGTCTAGTACTCGGCGACGTGTTCTTTATACCCTCTTCTTCGCTTGTTCTGCGATTAGGGATGTTAAATCGTGGATTTCTCCCTTCTTCTACTCTTGAATGCACAACCCCAGCAAGTTTTGCATCGATCCCATCCACCGCTACAGCCCACACTTGTACCAGCACACCTCCGCCTGGGATATAATCCGGAGGTCGACGATAACTCGTAAAGTTCAACACTGCATCAACGCCGGCTTTCCCTGACTGGAGCCTAGAACTAGCAGTAGTCCCAGGTTCATACAGTGGCGAAACAGTAGCACTTCCTTTTGTCGCAGAAACACTGCGACTACGCGCTCTGTTGAGTAGATTTCCAAGTCTAAAAACACCACTTTTCATGTTCCCTGCTAGTCCTTTGGTAACCTCGACTGTAGCCATCGTCGTTTGTGCGATCCCACTCCGTGTTAGATCGATTTTGCCATCTGCGCCTCCGACAACGCTAACACGTTTGCTGGGATTGGGAGTAAATGCTGGTTGGGGAGCACGGGGAAGGGTGAGAGAGGTGTATCCGGGGGTACCTGACGATGGGATTGATGGAGCATATGGTGTAGTGGAAGCGAAAGATGATAGAGAGTGAACGGAATCAGGCAAAGGACCCCGAACGGAAGTGATAGGTGAGAGATGTTCCAACGATCTAGACTTTCTTCGTGACAGCGGCTTTGCGGAAAGATGATTCTGTCTTCTCAGTGAGTTGGACGGTCGTGGACGAGCAGAAGAAGAGGTAGAATGGGTCCTAAAACGTTCTGAGGGTGAAGCAGCAACAGCGGCAGCGGAACGAAGACTGCCTTGACTTGTGTGATGTGCAGATTCTCTGTCCTCGTCTTCTTCTTCGAGCAAAGCAGTCATGCTCGACATTGTACTATGGTGCGCAGTGATACCAACAGACTTGGACCTAATTTTTGGTCTTGGACGAGGTCTAGGAAGCGGAGGCTGGGGTACGATTTTCGGAGGTAACTGAGCAATGTAATAACTCGTGGATGCAACGGTGTTGTTATTAGCAGACGGTTTGGACTTTCTCTTGGTTGATAGTTTAGCAGATGGAGGAGCAAGCCATCGTACATCCTTTGCCCAGTCTTCGTCTGTATAAGTCAAAGACGGCTGTTTCATACGATCTGGATTTGACCGCCTAGCAGATTTCGTGACATAATCAATGTCATGGCCAGTATCTGAGACGTTCGGAGTGGTGATAAAAGTAGAGTCGGATAATGGACTAGAATATAGAGAGAATATAGAATGGCCGTCAAGAGAGTTGGATGAAATAGACGTCGTTGTTGAGCGGGGAGTAAACGGTGTTCTGGTCGCTATAGCCGAATCATTATTAACATTTGGTGGTAGATCCAACTTGTTGACCAAAGGCGGCATCGGAGAAGTATTTGGTGTATAGAAAATATCCTCTTCAGAACCAGAATCCTTGTCGTCAAGTTGACCGTCAAGACAAAGTTTGGAATCAATAACGTGCGATTCGACAGATACAATTTCAGCGGTGGTGTACAATCTATTTTTTCTTCCCATCACGGTCTGAGTATGTTTTGTCAGGCACTTTTATTTAACATTTCTTGGAAATAAGAAGAAACAAACTGACTGTGGGTATAGTTTGTTGTTCGAGAAGATCAGACGTCTTCTGGGCTGCTGAGGCCACGCGGAGCATATGGGCTTTGGTAGAATGATAGTCCCTGTCCTGAGGGAAAGTATATGTCTGTGACGGTCTGCCCAGCATCGTCTGAAGAATAGTTGGCTTGGTCATCGTTGTGAGCGACGACGAAAATAACGCCGAAGAAGAACGAAGAAATTTGAGTCCAAGTTCAAAGTTTCCGTCATGGAGCACTTAGCAGTGGTGTAAAGTGATCGGCGCTATCATCATGATTATGTCAGCACCGTTGGATGTAAGCGCAAATACGTGGGTTTAAATTTGCTCTCAAGCTGAACTTACAAGCCTGTTTCTTCAGAATACTGTTACCCTGATCATAAGTGCGCGGATTAAGCATACCGGTGGAACTGCTCTCCTTTTTTCATTTTTACTCATCAACATGGCTGTGATTCATACTGTCACTATCACTGTACGTCTATGTCAACGGCGAACGCGGAACAACAGCGAACTACGCAAGGAGAAATGACCAAGTTTCTCTTTCCGGATTCTACAACAGATTCTGCCACGGCCGTGGATTGCGTAGCAGATTCACCAAGTATGTCGCATTGTCATAATTATTCAGCCAACGCAAATATAATATCGACTGACACTGGAGAGTGATATCGATCCCTAACTTCTAGAAAGTGCCATGGCCAGTAGCGAGCTACAACGAGGCGTTCCATCAAAGTACACCTTCCAATGAGAGTCGAGCTCGAACACATTTTAGGCTCGATGATATACTTTTGGTCTGGTACGCAAATTACACCTGTACTATCGAAGTCTGTTAAAGTACGGACCGGGCACATACGAAATTACAAGGCGTAGATGGTTACCGGTCATGGTATGGGCATACGTTGCATGAAGTACATGCTCTCAGTATCTATTCGTTCGTTTCTTTTCGAGGTCAGGAATATGCTATGTCCAATCTAAATTATATGAACGAGAAGGGTAGAGAAGGACTTCTCGTATTCAAATCGAAGAAAATTCTTCAAGGTTCCGGGCTTCGTGGACAGCTTCGCAACTGATATTGATTAAATGACCGACAGGCGTCCCCCATCTCCAATCGTCTAAGTACCCTCCTTCCACAGCATTCTACCTTCTGTTAATATCATCCCACTTCAGTCAGTAATATTGCAGGCTCTTATTGTTCCCCAAGATTACCTGTTCTTCAGGAGCTTACCTTTCTCCTAGTGTTCCTTTGTCTCCCCTTTGTCCTCATATCCAGCGCCGTGCATTCTCATTCCCAGTATCGCCTGGATAACCACAGATGGCCTCAATGATGCTGGTTGTAAGCACCTTAGGCTTGTTATAACAGCATCCCTATAAGGGCCCACTGGCAACTTGAAGGACACAAGTATGGCCAGTTCCTCCAAAGTCCGCATTCCTCGTTTATCGAATATCGTCTGGGGAACGAAACAAAAAACTTCAAATGACTTATTGCTAAGTCTAGAGCATTCTTCAATATTTATTCACGGCCAACTGTGGTCTTCACAGCAGCAGCAACAGCTTACCGAAATCCGGCTGGTAGGCTTAGATTCGGAGGGTTCCCTGGTAACTGGCCATTTTTGGCTTGGACATTGGACATCTGGGCACTGAGCTTGGGCCTCTTTCCTCCTAACTTGAGATAAGCCTGAGAACGGTAAGGGTCCACTTCGACTAATAAATCTATCACCGAGTCTCCCGGGTTCTACTCCGGAGCTGTTCTTTTTCATCAATATTTTCTATAGGTCCTCAGTAGGTGCGCGATAGTAGGTGCTTGTCCGAATCAATATTCGATGCCCACACCTAAAAAACAGAGGAATCCTCTGTACATGACATTAGGGTACGCGGTTTCGACGCACTCACCCATGATCACGCAGTCTCTCAGCCATCGCAATCGCAATCTCATTGTTCTCTGACTAACTTCCAGCTGCTCAGCCCCCAGCGCTCGCGTGTTTCCCGATCCCAAGAAGTCTACATAAGTACTTTGACATCGTCCGTGCTTTGGCCCATATGCGAAATGTCGTCGGGACAAAAAATTTAATTACCAAATTCGGTCGGATGGTCCAAGTTGCCACCATTGTTCCAACATCTCTGCCGTCACTGAATATTACCGCCATCTCATTTACCATTTCATTGGATCTCATTTCAGCGTTCATTTTAGAAGATTGTAGACTGGATTGTCCCAGAACGAGGAGAGTCGGGATGTGATCATATGGAAAGCCGATGTGACAGAAGCATCGAACGACTCTTTCTGGCAACGGTAAGCGAGGTGGCCAGCCATTGCTCTTGGACACGAACAAACGAAAGAGCCAACTAGTCAGGGTCCTCCGCCTTTGGCCTGTATATAAATTCACAGCATTTCATACACAGAGGGTTTCTACTCTCTGTCGTTTTCTCTCTGTAGTTCACATTCTTACCACCAAGTTCGCCAAAAGTTCTTTACTTGTTAATTTTCTCTCCAATTCGACAAACCTTCCACACACTGGTATGTCCCCTTGCTCTTATCTTTTCACCATCTGATCCTGTCCAACCACAAATGTCCTTTCTTTTTCATTCCTTATTTCGTCCCCCAGATGTCTTCTCTACAATCTAATCCTGGCCTGGATGACTACAGTCCAAGAAGCCTTGACCAATCCGCTGCATTCTCAACAATTTCGAAAAGCATTACCCACACGGGGAAACATAAACGCGATTCGATCTCATCCTCGGACGCGCCGAGCTGTGAAGGTTTCAAGGAGAACATTCCTAGTAGTACCACCTCATCTAGTACCAACACCGATTTAGGATATATCTCCGTTTGGCCTGAAGAAGTGTCAGATCCCAACAATTTCTTCGACCATAATAGCCTATTTGGAAGCTTTAACACCATGGGTGAAATGTCCATTTCACCTCCTCCCATGCCGGATTTCTTGGCAAGTCCGCAGATTCCAATCAGTCCCTCCGGTAGTACCTTCGACCACGAGAATGGTCCTTCCGCTTCATCTAAATCCCAGAACATACCCGATGACTTGTGCGCTTCTGCACCAGCTGTAACTGATGGGAGCAACGTTGAGTTAGCGATATCTCGAGAGGATAGCAGCGTCACTTCCAGCCATCGTACTCGTTCTCCGATCAGCCACCCCGAGGTTTTTGGGGAATATGGTTCTTCCCCCCTGGCTATGGACCTTTCACTCCCACTTCCACTTCTACAGTCATCCACTACCTCCCAGTTTGGATGTGGGCTTGTGCTCGACCCTTTGTTAATCGATTTTCACGCTGCTCCCCCAGTCCATTCGGGCGTAGAAGGACCGTCTCCAGGCCCCAACTTAAGTCCACGCGTTGACATCCCCTCTTCCCTCTCTTTTATCGACACCAATATGGGTGTTAGCCCAACAACTTTTGTCGGTTCCGGCGTAAATCAGGCCGGAAACGAATCTCCCGCTGGGCAAACTTCCTGTTTGGGAAACGAGGGCTTTTTTAATTATCCTGCATTTCCTTTGAATGCCCCTGTCGAACCAGCTCATGTCGCTTCTGATGCACCTCTGGCAATAAGTGCCTCTCCCCAAACAGGGGCAGGGCTGTTCAATCCCGGTGTTACCCAAACAGGCGGCATGCCTGTTGTGCAATCCACTCGCTACCAGTCCATGACGGGTCTCTATTTGAATCCAAGTGGTCTAGAAATGGGTCCTAGTACCATCGCTCAGTCGAAGCCTCAGCCTCCCCCCGACTTATTTCACGCTTCTCTTTTGAACCAGGATATATTCGGATTGCCGAAAGCCGAGCCCACACTCAATTACGAATCGATTAATCCTCACCCCTACTGGCACGACATCGCTTTTCACTTCGGTGTGGCACCTCCACCTCCTGCTACCATTATCCGCTCTCGTTCCCGGGACCTTGTCGTCCAAGCTGGTCTCAAATGGGATCACGACAAAGGTCCTTTGATTCTTCCCGATCTCGGCTACCTTCCTCAGCCAGATGTTCTTCCCCCAGCGATAAGAAATGTAATGGATTTCTACTTCAGCCACATCATTCGGCCGCCACCTACTGCCGACCACTATATCCTCTGGTGGAACGCTGTTTGGATTTCAAAACAGTTTTTCCTGAAGGTCCAACAGCAACAACGAACTACCTCCGTGAAGATAGCCGTCTCCTCTGAGCCTCGACCATCCCACGGAAACCCTCCGTCTGGCAAAAATCGTCGTAAAACTCTGACTACGCAAAATCATCCTTGTCCGCAATCTATCACTCTCGCCCATGTCTCTTCTCCAATTCAGCTCCCAGCGGCTTCGCTGCCGTGTGCTGAAGATCTCGCCAAAATGGAGCCCTTTAGTATCTTCATAACAGAAACTGGCCGGCCAAGGAGACATTCGGCCAAAGTCTCGGATGAGCGTTCTAAAAAGAGAGTTCGTCCTGCTCCGTATTAGAGGTCACTACCGTCCACCTTACAAATTCCTTTTGTTCTTTAACGCCTTCGCTTTTAGGCGCAGCACAGCACATCGCGCGCGCCTCTTTCAAGTCCTTTGTTATGTTTTCCAAGTTGTTTTGTTTTCTACTATCCGCTCTCGTAGTTGTCTCTCTTTGTTTTTTGGGTTGTCCTTTCGCCTCGATCCATGCCTTTTCCTCATTACTATCATATCGTCTCATACCTGATCAGTAATTACTGTTCCATCTGTGTATTTTACTTAGTGGTCGTTATGTTAGGGTATTGTATGTAGCTCTCTGAAAATAATGTACATGCTATCGTCCCCTGGGCCTTACAATATTATCAATTTAGCATATTGTGATGCCCCCAGTCTCCCGCCAGCCAATTCTGAAATGCAATAGACCTTGCAAGCAAGGTGATGACTTGTGGGGAAGAATCTAAAGTATACAGTATTGATCTCCAATCACATTGTGAATGTGGTCAGAAAAAGTCACATCCAATATTCTTGGGCTTCCATCATTACGAGCGCCCCTGGAAGCGTGACTCGGAGGGTACTCAAATTTACAAGGGGGATCCCGGCGAGATCGAACATTCTGGCAAGAGAAGGATGGATGAAGTACATTCGAATTTCAATCGGGTCGATAAAGGTAACACAATTTAGATCCCAAAGTCTACGTGCATAGCGAGTATAGCGAGTGTGTCTGCGCCAAGAACAAAGACATGCTAACCGAAGACCTGCCGAAGACCACAATCTGTGTGCAGGGTTTCTGCTTGAAACAATTCGGGATGAACGAGTTGGGAAACTCGTTTATCGGCCATATCTGCGAGTAAAATCAGGTGAATCAATAGCTGACATAAGAGGAATTTCAGAACGCACCTTTGTAACTCCCACTCTCTGTTGTCCAAAGGACAGACGTTTCTCGTTTTGAGCCAGCGCGATATGCAGTGAAAGTGGAAGGCATGCTATAGGATAGATATTTGTGTTAGATTGTGATGAGTAAGGGAAACCCGTCATCAAGTAAATCCCAACAGATGGATTCCGGGTATTTTAGAAGAGTTGCATATTGGAAAGAGCAGTCTATGAAACAGATAAAGGGGAGAATAGACTAGGTGCACGCACATTACAGATACCCCACGCAGCAGTACACTCTTCGCTTGTAGCGGACACCTGATTCGCTTGGCATTCAATGCCTACGAAATTCGAAAAACATTTAAGGATCCATGTAATATGCGGTATTAACAGCGGACGGAATCGAAAGTAAAGGATTGAAAGAAGTGCGAAATCCGATTAGTGGGCGCATAGCTTTGAAGAGTAACGTGAAGCAGGAAGAGAACATACACAAGTCCATGATATGGTTTCGGCAAATGGCACAGTTTTCTACGACGATATCTAATGAAACGAGGCTGATCAACGGATTGCTCTAGTATGTAGAAAAAGTAGGATGGACTTGCCCCAAGCCCACAACGATACGGCATTCCACTAAGTGTTTGATGGTCAGTCTACACTTCAGAAAAGCGGATAAGCAGGTAATACCTTCTTAACTTCGAAACGCGCTTTGCCACTATCGACTTTGCCCTCCTTAGGTTCTTTCTTGACTGGGGGATCGACATCCATAGCTTCAGACATTTTTGAGACAATTGGGTATTAGGTGCTTATGATAAACAGTTCTTCAGGATTACTGAAGATAACGATCGTTGATGCTGTGGTGCTCAAATGGAGAGGGTAATGGTAAGCGCCGCCAAGCGAGGCCGTTTCACGTGATGCTGTATTAGACTGCCGGTCATTTTTCAAAAACACCATTCCATGATGTCCCGAAATACCTCATCTCCGGCTTGGACGAGAGAAACATATGTTGGAGAAGCTGATGCAGAATCGTCAATAACATCGCAACTGCTACCAGGGACTGACGAAGGATTGAATGCTCATGACGGTGAAGAGGTGGAGGAACACCAGGTTGAGGAAGAGGAGAAGGAAGAAGACGGCGGTGATACCGGCTTTGAGCTGGAAGGTGACCTGAACGATGGCATGGGTCAGGGCATGGATCCTCAAGGTTTTGCTGGTCCGAAGATTGTCAAGCCTCTAAGTACGGAGGCGCTTGCCGCGTATAAAGCAGCACAAGAACGTGCAGGAGTCATCTACATTTCTCGAATACCCCCAGGAATGCGACCATCGAAGGTCAGGCATCTCATGAGCTCGCACGGCGAAGTTGGTAGAGTTTACTTACAGCAAGAAGGTGCGATAAACTACTTTTTCAAAAATTGCGTAGTCCCGATACTTATATCTCTGTGACTGTAGATGCAAAACGAGCGTATCTGAGACGCAAATACACTTCTACCAAGAAGCCTCATTTTACGGAAGGCTGGGTAGAATTCAAAGACAAAAAGGTCGCGCGGAGTGTAGCAGAGATGCTGAATGCTCAGCCAATCGGTGGTAAAAAAGGAACTCGGTGGAGAGATGATGTCTGGACTATGAAATATCTGCCCAGGTTCAAATGGAACATGCTCACTGATCAAGTTGGTACGTATCCCAAGATTATTCCTCGGAAGAATGCCTATGCTTAATCGTCTCTATAGCGCACGAGGCCGCAATTCACACAGCTAAATTGCGTGTTGAGCTATCGCAATCGAGGTCCGAGCAGCGAGACTATATGCGGAATGTAGAATTAGCTCGGGTGCTCGAGAAACGCTCCCAGCGGAAGAAGGCGCAGGGTGAGGAGATGGTACTCAAACCACTATCTCGCACAAACAAGCGATCCTCTGAAGTCGAGGGAGATGTTGCAAGAAAGCGTTTTCGAGACAACGAGGATGGATTAAACACAGTTCTTGGTAGCATATTCTGATCATACACTCTGAATCTAACAAATGCCCGGCGCATTTTCTCGTATTCACACTAAACAACATTCTTTATTTAAGAAGTTTACATACAGATAACAAAAAAATCAAGCCTTTAGGCTTAGGCATATACAACAGTAACGGTACTTCCACTTTGGGAAACTGTGGTCAAGACCTTGTTGCTCTGCTCTATCTCGATAAGTGTGGAGCCAGCAGGGGTGACTGTGCCAGAACTCGTCGTTGCAGAGGCACCCGTGAATTCAATGGTCCCAAAGTTGGCAAAGGGAACCAATGAGCAACTGCTACCTTCACATTCCTCGAAGTCCTCGACGATCCATTCGGCGTTGGTCTCACACAACTTGGCAGAGGACGAGACAGTCTTGGAGACGGTGGTCCCTTTGGAGTTGTTTTCAATGGTCAAAGTGCCTTCTGAAGTGCTGATGACAGTGGCGGTGACGGTCACAGAGTCACCAGCAGAGAAAGAGATCCCGGAGAAGTCAACGGAGGCCGCAGGCTGTATAAAGTCATTAATTTATTGGAAACAGCGACGAGAGGGATATTAGATCTTACGTAGAACTCATACCTAGGAAACAGAAATGATATCAATTTTGGAAGATGGAAAACAAGTCAACACATACCAGCCGTCGTAAGAGACAGAAGATCCGGTAACACAAAAATCGACACCAGTCTGCAAAATAGCAGTGTCACAGGTGTCACCGTCGATTCCAACCCAGGCGGTAGCGCATTCCTCGCCACTTCCACCAGTAGACTTGGGGGTCGGGACAGTGAAGGTACCAGTGACGGACTTGTAGGTCGCCTATTTGAACGTCAGGATATCAGCAACTAAGCTTCAGTAAGATTCAAGCTGAGGATTATTCTCACAGTGCTGGCAACCAAAACAGCACCTGCCCAGTTAGAACTGAACTCAACATAGGAGGCATTCGAGACCTCTGAGGTCGGGCTGGTGATGCGGTCCACAGGCTTACTCTGGCGAGTAGCACCGGAGCGACGAGCTCGGCGAGAGGCTGCGCGTTCCTTGCTGGTAGGAATCGCAAAGGCAGCAGAGGCAAGGAGAGCCTGAATGAGGAAAGCAGTAGCAAACATCATCGTAGCAGCAAAGGGTAGAGGATGGCAGGTAGCAGACAGTAGTCGAGTGCTAAGAGCAAATGCGCTGAATTTACGAGCTTCGATCCAGCGCTTTTATACCATACTCCCTAGATTTGGGGTATAGCAGGGTTTGGTCTATTGCGGTACTCCATAGCCTTCTCGAGAAGGTTTCCTGGCGACGAAATCATATGCAGAACCCTGCGGGACCGCAACGTGCAACAATTGATAGCTCCTGATTGAAATTTTGAGAAGCATATCGATGAATCCTGAAGAGTGTAAGTATTCCATGCGCTTCGAAGGAGATAAGCCATTGCATATGAGCTTCAGAAATTTAATCGAGAGGAAGTGTACATATGGTTTATTATTGGCAGCATTCTACGAAGATTTTTGGATCCGGATGACACTCCAACAATTGGTTGAGGGCCCTTAACTTTATCATCGTTCGATTGAAAATCACCAGATACACAAGTTGAGCGACAGAAGGAAGATGGTGACGAATAGATGGAGTCCTCGATGACCTTGTGCTTACCTCCTTAACGTCCATGTGTAGTTCGAACGTAGCAGCGATACAAGAAAGTGTATGTACTGCTCGAAGTAATAAAGAAGGCCTGTCGGAATCTCTACCTGACTTTGTGAGATAGTGTGTTTGGCCGCGATTTGGGTCAGATCGTGAAACATTTCATGCTCGGGAGCTTGAAGCTCTGTCCCATATAGCGTCCTCGACGGCGTATCAGTGCCGAATCGGAGGACCATGCGCGGGGAAAGAGAAAGAAAAGGCATTCTTGCGCTTTTGAGTAGTGTTCCCAGTACGAATTGAGACCGGAACCACAGTGTAGTCGAGGAAAATCGGCCGGAGAAGTCCAATGAGAAGTTCCGAAAGCCTGATCTTCTTCTCGACTGGGATCATGTGCTTTTCGGAATGAAGAAGATGAGTTTTCAGTATTGTATTCTTTCGAAGAAATTCTGATTGAAGAATAGACCAAAAGGGTGAACAAAGGCAAAGGCTCAACCTGGCTTCAGGCTAAGTCGAGTTTTGCACGATAAACATGTTAAACGAAGCTCAGCACTGAGAGCTTTGAGCTTGAGCGCTATCCATTGTGTCATCGCTTGTCAATCATGCCGTATTTATCGCTGGATTGCAGTATCGGTTCAGTAACTATTAAACTAATGCACAACAGTCTCGCAAGTCACAATACGTACCTCACTACGTTTCATGCGAGCATGGCTAGTATGCCCACGATTACGAACTTCAGTGAAAAGCTGGAATTTTCCAACAGCCGATTCATATGACTTTTATCCCGGCATAGATAAGTTTGCAACAGAGTTCGCTACGTACTGCTCTCTGGACTAGATAACTTCATGAGTCTTGCTGACAGTCGTTTTGTGACAACACTTGATGGTGATGAGCTAGGAAGGATCAGCTCAAGTTGGCAAACGTTCTAGGGCGAGTTCTTTTCTGCTCTACAAATTCAGAGTGCAATTTAGGGCACCCACCGGACGTTGTTCTGGTGGAGCTTCCTGGGCCTATTACGAGTAGACACCGACTCGAGAAAAGCGCAAGTCGAAGTTTAGAAGCCGAGACGGTATGGCTTAGTTTAGCCGCTGCGGCGGGGTCGGCGTCGGAGTTTCAAACTGTACGTGATCCTAACTTTCGACTACCTGTCCTCTTCATCCCGACCATCTGCGTATTGAACCGTACGCTGTGTTCGAGATCCGTAATAGGTCTGTGCTCCACTATGCTCGACCTCTCCTCGTCTCAGGCTCTGACAAGCCTTCTCTTTCCTTCCTCTTCTCTTTCTTTTCTCTTTTATTGAAGAATTAAGGATGTCCTATCCCATTCCTTCTCGGCGCTCTCGTTCGCGCTCACCGAAAGGCCCATATCAAACGAAAAACGTGTACGAATACCCTCCTGAACCAGGAGCTCGCGACTGGGATGGTTATGACAAGGATCGTGCTTGGGCTGCGTATGACAGAGAGAGAGCTGGTTTTGACTACGGGCGCAGAGGAAGGAGCCGTAGTCCTGATGACTGTATGTACTCTTTTTTGGTTGCGTTTGTAGTGCTAATGACCGTTTTAGACAGCAGAAAACGACGACGTTCGCCCTCTCCATATGAGAGAGACCGTTACGATCCGCGACCTCGCTACAATGACGACTTTGGTTTGAATTATCGCCTTTTGTTATGAGTCTATTTAACCATCCTCATAGATGCTCATTCTCGAGGTTATGTCAATTCTTCACCAAGACGGGGACATTCACAACAGTTTCCCGCTCGCCGTCCTCCCCCAGACCCGCACACGTTTGATTATCCAGCGAACTTACGTCAGTATGCAGAGTGGTTCCGATACTTTTTCCCAAACCAGGCCACGGACGAAGATAATGCTGACAAGGCTGCTGAACAAGAGGCAGGCGACGGCTCAAAACCACGCAATGGCATCAGATCCAAATGGGAAAAATACAAGAAGGATTTTGCTGCGAATCAGGTTCGTGTCTTTTTTTATTTTAAGTTCTGATGTCCTATAGCCCGCTTTTCGCTCATTTCTATTGTTCTGCATTGTTCGAACGTTCTCATATATATAATACTGAATCGGTTTGTTTCTGTAATGTAGCTTCACACCATGTTTGAGCATCATAAAAAATCTCCATGGTTCTGGGAAAAGTACGATCCTGCTCCAGAGTTCCAAAAGCTCCGTCAGAGGGTAAGAAAGGAAGGATGGAAAGGCAGATTGAATACGTTTTTGCTCGACCTCGAGACGGGCAAATATGATCCAGATATGAACGAGTCAGTCGATGCGATTGAATCGTCTGGTTGTAAGGATGCTAATGGTGAAGAACTTCACACTGATGGGCTTGGAGAAGCTTTGAAGCCCTCCGGTGATGATGATATTCCGTTCCACATGGATACCGAGGATGATGTTGGGGCGGACACAAACGGGAAATTGGCGAGTGATAACAGGCGTTGGAACAACGCCGAGGAAATTGCTGTTCCACCAGAGGGTAATCAGGTCATGATTCGGACTATCCCTCCGGATATTGGTCGCGTAAAGTTGGAAGATGTGAGCTTACTACTTGTCGCCCATTCAATATTCTGCAACTTATGTGCTCTCTAGTCGTGCAAATCCATTCCTGGTTATGTCTATCTTGCTCTTGGTGACCCATTGCAAAAACGAAATTACTATCGCGCAGGGTGGTTGCGGTTTACTGAAGATGCGGACATGACTGTGGTGATGTCTGAGTTGCAGGACCGAAGAGTGAGTACTTGAGTTTTGGACTTTAAAATCTTACAGCTTGCTAAAATAACTTGTAGATCGAGGGTTTCAAGTTGCATGTTTCTCACACCATGAAGCCTTTCGTCAACAAGATACGTGTCACACCAGATGTCGCTAGTAGGCCCGAACGTATGGAGAAGGATCTTGCCAATACAAAGATACTCGCTGGTTTACTTGAAGAAGAGGCCGCGGTCCTACGCAAGTTCAAGCCAAGCAAAGATAACACACAACCTAAGCCTGAAGGAGCAGACGATGTTCCAATGGAAGAAAATAATCACGAGACTGCTGATGTGGACGTTGAAGAAGAAGAAGAAGAAGAGCCTCAAGAACGAGGATCAGACGCTGTCGAACGACGGATCGAGAAAGTCATGGCGGAATTAAGAGATCAAGGATTAGTGGATGTTGGAAATGAGGAGGCGTATGAAACTAAAAGGGTACCATTGATCGTTCTCTTGACATTTACCCCTACTCATCAGATCATTTTCTCCTCAGACTGAAGTATCATTGGATCTGTATCTTGCATACTTGCGGGCTGCGTACCACGCGTGTTACTACTGCTCTGTTGTTACCGATCACCTTGAAGAGCTGCAGCGAAAGTGCCTGAAACACGTGAGGAAACCATTGCCCAAGGTACCGACGTCAAGTGAGGCCAAAGTAACGACTGAGGGTGAAGATGATCAGAAACTTGCTGTAGAGAAGGATACAAAGAAGGAATCCAGAGGGAGAAATGACCGTGGCGGTATGTTTCCATCCTTCATATCTTCTATCGTTGCTTATGATAAATAGATGATCGTTGGCTTGACTGGTTGGATCAAAAAGTTGCGCTTCTGATCAATCGCAATGGGGTTGACCCCCGAGATTACGGAGGGAAGGGTTACGATGAGTGAGTGTTACCATTCGTGAATGTTCAACATGTTGAGTGATAAATCTTGCCTGTAAGAGAGCTTTCAAAAGTAGTTGAGCCTCACATCAAGCAAGAGGATGAAGGAAAGTTCCGCTGCAGGACCTGTCAAAAGCTTTTCAAAGCTACGTCTTTTGTAGAGAAGCATATTGCGAACAAGCATCCTGAGCTTGTTAAATCCCTTGAAGATGTATATCAATCTTTCCATGCAATGATGCATCTAATGTACTCACTGAGTGTCTTCACCTACACAGATACCGTATTTCAACAACTTTGCTCTAGACCCGCACAGGATTCAGCCATTTGTTCACCCACCAACAGTCGTCGGCAACAGCACGCAAGCTCCACCACAGGCTTTTGGCATTCAAACGCCCATGATTGCTTTTGGCGATTACGGACGAATGCCTTACCCTCCTGCAAGCTATCCACCCCCTGGGAATGGTTACTGGGGTGATTACGGGAAAGGTTTATATGATGGCTACCCTCCAAGTATTCCTCAACGACGAGACGACAGCAATAGTCGAAGATTGAGCGAGCGTATCAGTAACTTCGTTGCTGACATTCCTGCGAATGCGGGTCTCCCGCCGAAACCTCCTGCGGCGTTGGACTCGGCTTTGAATGCGGGTAATAGTAACGGAGTACGTCGACGCAATACTGGTGGTCAGGTATCAGCTGGTCCACCGCCCCCGCCTCCGCCGGATGCAAAAGAAGATCCGCGAGCCGCTGCTGGTCGTCGTGTCAGCTACCATGACATGGACTTGGTTGCCGAGGTATGTTTTATCTGTCTTTCGGGTGGACATTTCAATCTATTTCAACCGCTTACTTCGTGTTCGTAGGGCGATGTCGAACTGACTTACTGATGATACTTAATGAATATTTCTTCTTGTTCTCTTCATATGAGACTGGGATCTGATATATGTACTAAAAAGTCTTTACCCTGTTTCCTTTACACAGGGTGCAGTAAAGCATTATTTGCTGTGGGAAATGCTGAAATAATGGTGAATTTATTTCCGAAATCTTCAACATAATTTTGGCTACTAATAATGAAGATACAGTAAAATAGCAATAATATCAT
>MU795066.1:0-68658 GCA_027886305.1 Lentinula aff. lateritia
GGGGGGGGGGGGGGGGCCGTCAGGATGTTTGGGTAATTTGGGAGGTCAGCAGAGGAATGGTGGGGGATGTTGCAGAGCAGTTAATCGGGGAGTTAGGGGTCAGGCTCGAACGCAAGGCAGTGGAAATGGAAGGGGAGCTATGGCTAACGGGTCGAGGCATGACATGATGAAGGAGTTATAGGATCGGGATGTGAGACGAGCTGGCTGACTCCCCGCGAGTGCAGCTCTTATTGTGACAGGCGAAGATGTTGCGGGGCTTCGCATTTTGCCCTGATCTACCTCGAAGCCCCCCTCCCATTTCCCGCCTCATCCAACAGTTCTTGCTCGCCTTCTTTTGGTGAGTCCAGGATATGAACGTTCCAGATTTTGTCCATTCCCTCCCTTTCCTCCACTACGATTCCGGCACGAATTCGTTCTAAAGGACGAGTTGAATCGTCCTTACGACCTCCCCCTTGGTTGGCCATCCCTCTTTCTCGAGTTGAATCGGCCTTGGAAGCTCTCTCTGAGCTTCCTTGATCTTTCCCTGGCCATTCCAGTGATTCTGGGTTAGGACAGTCCTTTGCCCAGTGCTCCTTTTGTCCACAATGCATGCAGAGCTCTTGTCTTTGTCTTCTCCACTTCTCCACTCTTTCTTCGGGAGTCCATTTCCTCCCGGTATCGGTAACTCCTGCCCGAAGGACCGCTTTGGTCCATTCTCCTCTGTCCCTGCAGTGGCAGCAGTTTTCCTCTTCCCCTCAATTTTCGTTATCATAGTTTTCCTCATCCCCCCAAGCTGCGGAAGCCCTCTGTCGTCCCTCTTTCCAGTTGGACCTGCTTTGGAACCTCCCTGTCACCACTGGTTCTGGATTGGAGGTCCAGACATCAGCTGGATCTCGTTCCCTACGCAAGGGGGATTTATAAGGAGCTTCGGGTGCTAGCTCCAGTCTGGGGAAACGGCTCAGCCATCCTTGCAGTGTTTTTTCACCGTGGAGGTTCCTCAAGCTCTCCGCTTGCGCACGTACAGCTCCGTCCAGCTTCATGAACACTCGAGTCCATTCATCGTATGATCGAGGTTCTTCCCTTCCAGTAACAACCTGTAAAGGCAGCCAGGGAGCTACCCCTTTCTTGAGGTATGTCACCAGTGCCTCGTTGTTAAAGCCAGTCAGAGGAGCGTATTCGTTGAAGCGAATGAAGAAATTTGCGAAGCTCTCCTCAGGCATCTGCTTCATCCAAGCCAGCCTCCTCCTTGCCTCGTCTGCTTCGTCGATGGGTCCGAACTTGGAACCAAACTCCTGTTTAAATTCTGTCCAGTCCTCGAGACAGGTATACTCCCCCCTCAGTCATCGCCGATTCAACGTATCGAAGTGGGAGAGTGCTGCACCAGTGAGGTGACTGGCTCCCAAAGCGCACTTGTCCTTTTCTTGAGCATTGATGGTAGGACGTACCCCAAACATCCTTTCCAAACTGAGGACCCATGTCTTCCACGCCGAACGATCGTCACCTGCGAAGCTCTCGATTTTACCAACGTCAAGTTTCGACTCGATGGTGATTTGATTCCTCTCCTTGTTGCTCTCCCCCGTATTTCGTCCTTCGTTGGAGGGTCTAGGGGCTGTTTTACGATGCCAACCTTGTCTTGGATCGTAGTACCAGGGTTGGTCTGGGTCATAGCATGTAGGAGGTACCTCAGGAGCTCCCATGGGAAGCTCCCTCCTGTCTTCATCGCCCCTGCCATCGTTCCTACCCGATTGGGTGTGTTCCCCTTCGTTGGAGCCTTCGGAATTGTTATCCCCTGGCCCGCCTGATGGTGGTGGCGGAGGGGGAGTTACTCGATTTACTAGCAGGTCCTCGTTCATGAGGATGGTAGCATTCAGCCGTTCTGGAGGTATGAGTACCCTTTCCCTCCCCGCTAGGACCTGATCCCTTTGAGCTCCCCTCTTTGGGTAAACGTCTGATCTCCGGGTGAGCATGTCCAGCTTGGCTCCCAACCTCCCTGGTTGATAGTTCATGACGAAATCGTAACCTGAAAGGAGCTCTGCCCACCAGGCTTGTCGTGCTGTCAACTGCTTTGTAGTGGAGAAGTATTGGAGATTGTTGTGGTCTGAGTATACCTGAATCTGGTGTCGAGACCCTTCGCAATATGCTCTCCATTGCTTGAAGCAATCCACAATGGCTAGGAGCTCTTTATCGTAGATGTCGTAGCTCAGCTCTGCAGCAATCATGGAGCATGCATGAAAGGTGATGGGGTGTATCTCCCCCATTTCTGGGTCCAACTGTGATAGGATCCCTGCTATAGCCAAGTCGGAAGTGTCGCATTCGAGGACAACCGGGTGGAGGGGGGCCCCTCCCCTGCTCCTTCCTTCCTGTCCCCTTTGATCCCGTCCTCCCTGGCTCCGAGATCTTTCTCGATCTCTCAAGTGATTTGAGAGATGTGGGGGAGGCGCTCTATCGGGGAGGTTAAACCCTCCCTTGCCTCCTCCAACGTGTACCTTCCCCCCTCCGGTCTCACGTACTCCCCTGGCTCTGCTCTTTGCACACGAGCTCCCCATTCCTGAATACACCGCCTATCCACACCCGGGGTGGTAGGTATTGGAACTATTTGTCCTTCCTGGGTATTCCCTTCTCTAACTCCCATAGGGGTGCGTCTAGTAAAGGATATTGGTTCCGTAGCTTGCCAGCTTCTTGGCTGAGGAACTACGGGAGAGGGACCCCCCCTTGTTTCATCTATCATTACCAGAGGCGCTTGCCTGAATAATCCCGCCGCGTTTCCTGTTTTGGAAACCGGTCCACCAGTCGGTATCCCCCCCGTTACCAACCCTTCCTTTACCTCACGGAGTTGCTCCTGGAGCATCTCAATGACCCGAGCCTGCTGTTGGATCATTATTGTCGATTCCTGAGAGTTTGCCGACTCGAGGACAGTGCCAGGCCGGTTCGTTTGAGCTCCCGTCACAAAGGAAGCTCCAAAAGGAGCTCCCTGCGGAGGTTCTGCCTCTTTGTGAACTGCCAACCTTCTTTGTTCATTCAGGCCCCTTTGACTCTCCGCTCCCACCGCCTGAGACTGCATTGATACCGACCCTTGATAGGGTATGACGGATGGATTGCTCAATCTTGGAGGAACATGTACAGGGTTGGGGACCAACCGAGCTGTCAGATCGTGTCCGGAGATCCATGATGAATGTTGTGTGCTATCCATCCTTACTTCGCCAAACTGATATCGCTGCGTCAAGACTGGCGTGACCAGTTTCGTTTGCAGATTAACCCTGGGGGGAGGAGTCGGGTTATGTGCTAGGATGTGCACCATGGGGGAGGTACCTGAGCGTAGAAGAGGGTTCCTCGTAGCTGTATTACCGGGGTTATCGATTTTAGGAAGCTCGTTATTCCTGGGCGATGAATGTTTCTGTGCCATGAAATGACCATCAGAACTACGGAGCTGCCTTTTTTGGTCAAATTGCTCCGGGTGGACCTCCCCTGTCCTTATTGGCTCGCATTGAACCATGTACGAGGTCCCTCGATTATCCGTGACCAGTCTACGATGGAAATCCAATGCTCTTTCTAGATATCCAATGCTCTTTCTAGATTCGATCCAGAAAGTTCCTCCGACAGCATCAGAGTGTCTGATTCCGCTAGTAAGGTTCGGTGTTGGGTCTCCTGGGAACACAACATTGCTTCAGACTCCTCGTTTCTCACCAGGAGTTGGTGCATATGCCTCATGGGCGTGCACGTGTACATTGTCTGTCCGCTATTAATTCGGACAGGACTGTCCTGATTGGGCATTGAGTCCACTGGTGCAAGGAGATGCGCGGTGGTGTATCGTCTGCGTCTGCGATTTTTTGCGGCAATTGAATCTACATCTCCATTGCCTTCTTCATTGATTTTAGCTGCTGCCGCTGCTAAGTTCGCGTTTCGAAGTGTTTGGATGGCATTATAGTTCGGGATGTTGACTCTCGATGGAGGAGGTTCAAATCGTACAGCATATATAACTCCGCTTCACCGCAGAACTCTTTCTCTCTTCCATGGGTATGAGGGAGGAGGGGAAGTATTCCCCTCAAGTTTCGGAACGATCGTCCGTAATGATCCTCTGCCTCTAACAATCCTAACATCCGCTCCGGATCCAATAGAATGTTGTACAACCAGAGAAAGTCTGATTGGTTTGTCGGGGTCATCAGCCACTGTTGAGCCTTCTCTGGGAGGTCTATTTCCAGTTGAGTTCCCACTGTTAGGAACTGTACCCGTAGGTCTGAAAATTTGAGACCGTCTCCCAATGTTTCGATCCCCATCGGCTCCAGGACCTCCCGTAAGACCATAGCTACGTCCTCCGGGATACACTCCTGGATTCTAATGACATCTTCCAGTCGCAATGTCATCTCCGACAATGGTTGCACTGGGAAGTTGGTCCTGCTATGATGGATCGCGTGAGTATGCTCCCAGTTGGGCATATTCATAGCTGGACTCTTAAGGAGACTGGAGAGTGAACTTCCTCGTCTCGGGGGAGGAGGGTTAAGGGACTGTACGGGAGGAGTCGGTAACCTCCTGGATGACACCCGAGACTGTTCAGATGCTGCGGGCGATACCCTCCTCTCCAGAAGTTTCTCCTGTTGTCGTGCTGTAAGAGGGTCCGCCTTTTCCCCTTGTATCCTTTCTATAGCAGCTAATTGGCCGCTGACTCTTCCACCTGCGTTCGAAGCTGATTCCATGTCTAGCTGTGGTACTGGTCCAGGGGGAGGTCCTCTCGTTCCCCAGGTAGGGGAATAGGTGAAACCTCCCATGGGACTACTGGCAGGTTGGGCATAACCCATGGAAGTATACCTCCGTTGAGGCGGTCCCATTCCAGGGTCCACTGGAGGAGGCTCCTGAACTGCAGGTTGACGTCCCTCGGGGGTCCTTACGTTGCTAGAGGGTTCATCCCTGAACGGCTGTTCTGGGATAGACATCAGGCATTGACCAGCTACCACCGTGATGGCAGTAGAACTAGCAGCCTGGTTTGACCTTTGAGCTTGTGTCGTGTTTCCACGAGATAAGGCGCTCTTTTTTTTCGTTTCGAGTTTAGAACTAGAAGGTCATTCCGTTGATGTTGCAGACATTTCGTCGCGACGAGTCCGTTCGGTGATGGGAGAGCTTGGTATAATGTAAGACCTGGGTCAGAATTGGTCTTAGGGTAGGTTTTGGTATAGTGAGTTTACGTTGTAGCGTGCTAGGAGCAGGCTGGAGCTCGAAGGGAGCTACAGGAACCACAACCGAGGACAGGAATGACCTAGTAGTGGCTGGGATGGATAGATATGACCCTTGAAGGGGTTCCTAGAAGGTCCAGGGAGGTCCCTAAGGTGTAGGGAGGGGAGGTAGAAGTAACGGGAACCTAGTAGGTGTAAGAGCATTGCGTAGTAGGAGTTGTACTCGCTAGGACGTCAACGTAAGATTGAATAGGTCGTAGTTGATGTGGGTCTCAAACGTGTAAGCTCCTGAGAAGGTATACGCCCGGGAGGGAAGTCCCGGGAAATGGGGGTTAGAGGCGAACGTCCTCGAGTGATGGAGGTTGTAACGGAGAAGCGGTACGTAGTTCGACGTAAGGGGTAGCTTCGACGTTACCTAGATCGAGGTCCCAGAGCTTGTGGAGCAGTTGGGGAGCTCAAGGAGGTTTTGGGAAGGTTAGCTCACCAAGGCGGTAGGCGTTGGGGAGCTTGAGTATTGTTCGAGGGAGCTCGGGAACTCACTCAGGTTGCTTAGACATGAAGTAAAAGCATTTATTGGATCGTATAGACGATCGTAGAGACAAAGACAAGAATAGAGAGACAGAGATAAAGAAACAGAGAGTAAGAGAAATCTGTCTGGTTAGCAGGTACAAAGGGACAGGGACTGGACCTATGCAAAAGGGTGTGTGTTCAAAATATACCAAGCTGGGGCTTGGGGACGATGCGGAGCTACTTAAATAGGTACGGGAAGTGAACAAGGGAACATTAGGGATCTGGAGAACATGAGGCAGATAATTGAGAGAAGTAGATGATCGAGATTAGTACTTGATGGGGTTAGTGGTAGGAGGATTCCTATGCATGTCGGGGTGGTCATCAGGATGTTTGGGTAGCTGGGGAGGTGTCTTGGGGAGGTGCAGAGATAGATAGGGAGTATGAGAACGTGAAGTATGAGAGCGTGTGGCTGGTACTGGGACTGGTCTGGTTGTAGCCAGGGCATGACAAAAACCTGCCAGTGAGTGTAACACTCACAAAATCTGCATATGTTAGCCTTATCAAATGCACAGATTTACTATCGGGGGTTGGAAATTGGATATACCACTGCATACCATACCGAGTAATGCCTGAGCAATTCTATATAACATTGTTGGATCTGTTTTAATTCCTCCCAGAGATTCTCCTCCTTATCACAATGTCTCTTCCGCGATGCTATACCCAACTCTTTCATTTTGTGCCATTGCATTGACCACATGGGTTTTCACAATGTGGCTAATCCAGTTACACACCGTGTTGAGGATCATCAAGTAATTTTCATTGTTCAACCCATTACAAACTTCAGTTTGATTCAATTCTTCTGTTAGACCCTTTCCCAGAAAATATACCATCATCAGTGCAAGCGCTCTCATTAACCGCTTCATACCTCCCATTCGTGGTATCATACTGGGCATTGGCTATTCCTGGACCAAAAAATATACAGGTACATATACTTTTGGGGTCATAATGCAATCAAGTCTCCTGCTAATATTTTGACAGTTTATGATGGCACCCCATGGAATGTACATTTCATGGTAATGGTTACTTTCCTTCAAATCACAATTCGTTGTCCCTGCATCTTCAATCAAACCTTCTCAGGTTTCTTTGTTCAAGGGCCACTCCACAATGTGGATTGCAGATGCTGAAACTATTAAGGTTTCAACATTTTCATTCTACTTTGTGGGTGAATCAGACTAAAATACTGCCTCAGGAGGTTTGTGGCTCAAGGCAACAGTTTCCGAAGGCAGTGCAGTATTATGATGTTTTACTTGCCTTTGGTCCAAACATCATATCTGCAACAGACAGTGACTGGAAAAGATTTCGAAGAATTTCAGCCACAGCATTCTCAGAGGTATGTCAATCATTCTAGTCATCACAGATACCTGACATTCATTCATAATCTGTGATTTGCGCCAGAAAAACAACGAGCTCGTTTGGAAATGTACCAACAACATTCTTCAGAAAACCGTAATTGAGCTGTGGAAGGACCAGTCAGCAACACACGTCTTGATTCAAAATCTCACTCATAAGGTACACACCTCAGCATTGGTATTATAACATGAATTATATTGTAATGCTGAGCAGATATCACTTTCTGTTATGGCCACGGCTGGTATGTTCTGCATATTGCAAGCCTATACAGCATTCTAATCATCTCAATTAGCATTTAGCATTGATATTGATAAAATATCCAACAAATCTCATTCGATAAATTTCCAGGACACCCTCCATATTGTGGCTAACAATATGTGGGTCAAGATAGGGCTCCCTAGGTGGGTTTTGGAGAACCATCCCCGGTACATTGCAATTAACAAAGCATTCAATGACATGAATGTTTGTGCTTACATTGTTACATTCTGGCATTGATCATAATTGATACATTGCTAGATCTATATGACAGACATGATATCAAAGAAGCAATATAACAACACAGAACTTAGCAATGATCTCTTTGCATTGCTTTTAGCACGCAACCAAGATTCTGAAATAGATGCCCAAATTTTACTTACAGATGCAGAACTACGAGGTATGGAGCTTTCCAGATTCACATCTGTGTATATCCAAGTGAGGAATTCCTGCAGGAAATATGTTCATCTTCCTCTTAGCTGGGCATGAGGTAAAGGCTTTAACTACCTCGCAGTTCTTGATTTCAACAAATGAATGTTTCACAGGGCAGTGCGCACACATTGAGCCTTCTGTTCACCCTACTGTCTTTGCATCAAGATATACAAGAGGAGCTTTTTCGAGAAATCGAGACCGTTGTTGGCTCTAGTGAATTTTCATACCACCACATATCTGAAGTTCCACTTGCCATGGCAATTCTATATGAGACACTACGGCTCTATCCACCTGTAAATGTCATTCCAAAGTGCAGTATGGGGGACACAGTTGTCACAGTAACCAGTAGTAATGGATCTTGCCACCCTATTCCCATACCCAAAGGCACAGATGTATACATTGATATAGTTGGGCTACACTATAATTGTAAGCACTTCATCCTTTGAGAAATGCAGTCTTATAGTTTTGTAGCCGACTATTGGGTCCAACCAGATACCTTTGCTCCGAAACGGCTTCTTGGAAACTGGTCTCGGGATGCCTTTCTTCCATATGGCTTAGGTATGGTGTTACTTTTATCAGTCGTCCACACATCCGTTCCAATTAGATATGTTTATCCTACATAGGAAGCCATGCCTGTTTGGGCAGAAGGTAGGCTGATTATTGATGTTACCAGCTTAATGAATGCCTGAATATGTACTGGGCAGGTTCTTCGAAATCGAAGCACTGACCACAATGATATTAATTATCAAGAACTATCGAGTGGTTGGGAGCGAGAAACATAGGCCCTCTTCTTCAAATATTACAGGGATACATGCTAAAAATATACTAACCCTAGTGTGAGATGAGCATATTCCACAAAGCTTTCATATCCTATTCTGATAGACCAAACAGCCCGGCCAAGCTGATACCAGTGGTGTTTCAACCTCGCAAACTTGAACTCCCCTAGATGAGGATATGTTGGATTAAAGTTGTGTTACATTCATGCCAACACTTCTGCAAACCACAATCATGAGGGAGATTGTCATGCCTAATATAATACATTTGTGTGTTCCATAGATGTACAGGAGACATAAATGTTCATATAACTGTACAGTAGTATGGTGAACTAGTCATTCATGCAAAATATCCAATTGTCATTCAGAAATTTCTTCTGCATCCACTGTATCTCACCCTATAGTGGCATACACTCAGTCGGAAATCATTTTTGTACAACTCCACAAGTCCATTGACTCTTAGGTCTGAGATCTAAGTACTGACCTTGGCTAGGTAGTTCAACATCAGATCTTCCAAATTTTCACTATCTTAGTTGGGTTCATCCATCTGGTCTATTTGGTAAGAGCAGCCAGTAGCCAAAGCACTTGAAGCAGATAAAAAATATTTATTTTGGGAGCTTTGATAGCTAGAGAGCGCCAGCTGCTCTCAAGTTCTCCTGCATTTCCTATTGTCTTCAACCAGGAGTTAGTAACCATCAAAATCACTCACTCCATTTTCTAAACTTCGATAACAAACCCCTCCTGGTTTTTCTGAACAAACATTTAAACAAACATCCCTGAATTCATGTGCCATATGGATATACAATTCAGTAATTATCATCAATCCAAATTCACTTTTATGAGTCAAAATTCCACCTTCAATTTCTAAGCTCAGTTGCTCTTCCTTCTTTTTCTGACTCTGGACTGGAACATTAACATCTATATAGAATCAAACCCAAGTCCAACTGCTCAGATTCAAAACTCTGGTAAACAAGACACTTACATCTCTGTTTCTGTGGGCTTTCAGCATACAAGACAAGTTACAGAGGTGAGTGTACTTGAGGGGGATTCAGTTTCCGTTGCAGGGGCAATTGCGGGAGGGTCATTTACTGTGTCAAAGAGAGGGAGGGAGAAAGAGAAAAGTAAGCAAGTCTTGACGTTGAACAAGAAAAAAAGACAGGGAATGATCCAAATCTGAAGGAAGTGGCTCTACTAGTAAGGACAAAGATTGAGTAATACTCACTGACAGAAGCCGTAGCTACCGCTATAATGCAAGCAGAAAAAATGGCGGAGTGGAGCCTTATTAACATTTTCAATTCAGAAGCCTATAAGTGGTGAGAGGGATGGGAGCTAGAACTCGGGGGTGGATGGGAATCCAAACTCCTCATTTTTTATGCTCATTTTATATAAGGCTGATACTACCTTTGTTTGTGCGCCACGTTTGGGACCGTGGTTCATGGTCTCGATGTGAGAGTGACCGTAAAACAAGGATGATCATGATCATGATGGAAGATAGTATTGGCTGTATCAAGTATCAGATACACATTATGTGTGTTATTTACGCAGGTCTTCCACCCCCAACTAAGCAAAATAGGAGAGGGATGAGGCAGAGAAGTGTGGAGATGAATATTGAAATTCGAACTGATCGCCTTCCTATCATCATCCACTAATGCGTACCCGCTGCCCCCGCGTTCCTCGAGAGTGTAATGATCATGGAACAAATACCGCAAGGTGGTAACCACCGATGAAGACTCTTCCCAGTATTCTTCCACGTGTCGGAGATGGGGGTAGTTGGATTCCGTGGTGAACGAGTGGTCTGTCAACAACAACAATGAGGTCTTGGATTGCATCAGGTTAGACTGCCATTGATACCCGTATTCGTCTGTATCCAATGTTGTGCCTGTGGCGTTTCCTCCCCCTCCCCTATTTCTGTTCCCACTCACATTCCCTTCTCTTCCTTCTTCCCCTAGTTTATTGCTGCTACCTTCCTTATTAACACAATAATGATACCTCCTCTGGTCTTCCTCGTCCAACCCCTCTTGAAGCTTGTCCGTGTGCACGATTGGCATGTCCTGCCATCCACAAATTCCAATGCATACCACATCGAGAGGAGTTGAAGGGAGGGGGGGAGGGGGGTGGAAAACAAGGTTGGGATTGTACCCACTGTTGTTAAAGCACCTAGACTAACCCTTTCACTGCACATGCTACTACTGCTGTTTCTTTGAATCCAATGGGATTTGGCTGGATTTGGTGGGTTGATGATGACAATGGGTCTTTTTTTTCATGGGAGTGGGATGACTGTGATTACTGGTGTTGGGTAACCTGATCCGTATCTACCTGATCCATGTTGACCTGATAGATAATAATTGTAAATCAGGATGTATAGAAATTGATAATACATACACATAATCAACAATAAGAAGACAAGATAACCTTACTCATGATCTCCACTACTAGGTAAGTACCAGGTGCAAATAGCATCTGTCATCACTTGTCACATATGTTACACATTGGAGGAGAATAAATTGATAAATATGTCCTCATTGTGTAATAATTCATAATACTTCAAGCACTGTTCCTTAAGTGTTGCGTCAGAGCGGATTGGATTGTGTTGCGGATTCACTCAGAAGTTCAGTTTATAACCACTGTGTGTTCAGCAATGGCAGATGCTTTTTGCACCTGCTACTTACCTAGCAGCGCTGTCATATGCTCTGGGTTACACATTTTGTATTCCTAGAGAAGGATCCCAACAGATTCTCCAAGTCCAATTTGGATTCTTCCCACTCCCTCTTTGTTCTCAATTCTATATTTGAACCTGAAAAAAGAATTGAATTTGATTGGTATGAATTTCTTGCAAGTTGATGTTCTCAGAAAACATTTGCGAATAAATTATGAGCAGAATTTATTGTGTGTACATAAAAAGTTACAAACAGTCAAATGTATCAATAGCAAAACAAATGGCAAACATGTCAAAGAAGTAGACAAAAAAATTGAAAGAAAGAACATAAGCAAAACATGTAATGAAAATATCAATTACAAAGACATTGAACAATCTAAATGAGAGGTTTCATTTTAGCTAATGGAGTGCACCGTTTTGCAGCAGTAACTGCCCAATGTTCTCATGACCCATGTATAAGGCTGCTTGGGAAGCATTCCCAAATGCTCCCCCTTGTGCATTAACATCAGCATTATTTTTGAGCAGCAACTGCACAATGGACTCATGCCCCTTCAAGGAGGCTGCCTGGAGAGCACCCCCAAAGTGTCCCCCTTGTGCATCAACATATTGCTTCACATTATGAACACTTTGTACAAAATTACTCACAGCCCCATACAATCCATTGAGGGCTCCGTAGTATAACGGGCCTCCTGTAGATCCTCTCATAAAAGGAATATTCTCAATGTACATCTGTGTTCCCATGTGAGTTTCTATTTCTTTTCGGTCATTATTTGTTTGCCTTTCTCCTTCTTCTTCTTCTCACCCTCACCCTCCACAGATTCCTCAACCCCAGTCTGCCCTCTTTGTCCTCGATGTCTTCTCTGTTCTGGGAACCTGAGATGATCCGTGAAACCGGAAATGCCAGCCAGAGGCGGTGCTTTGGTTCTTTCCTGATACCTCTATGTATGTACTACTAACGAAACTTGGATACCTAATCACTAATCCCTGGTCCAATGCCCTCGACCCTGCTCATGCTGGCTTCTGTACTCCGTTCAAGACAACTCAGGGTGAGGTCGTCAGCTTCAGCCTTGGAGTAAGAGTGATCTTTAACTGCTTGGTGTTAGTTCAACTTCCACTCCAGTTGCGAAGTTAACAACTGATATCAACTACATAGCATCTTATCGAATAGGGATTTGTTCAGGATGGGTTTTTGCTCATACTCAGCATCAGCACCACCCTGTGGAACCAGACCCGCTCCGTCGTAGGGGGGGAAATACATTCATGCATATGCGAGGAACAACGGGGTGTTGAATTATCTGTTTAGGGCAATTAGTTCATTCTCTCTTGCAGCGAAAACCACAGCTAAAATGAATCGTGTACTGCGAAGAAGGCCAACCGCGAACGATTTTGAAAGACTATAATGAAAAGAGACTATAAAGAAGGAAAACAACAAGGAATTATTTGTCGGATGAATCTCTGCAGTCTCGAAAAATATACGGATAGAGGGTATCATACCTGTGGCATGTGTATCTCATCCTTTACTATGGTTCCCGCTCGTTCTATCACTTTCACGTCATTTGCTTGGTGACCTCTCTAGCTTATCACTGAACGCGTTAACTTTGATATAGGCTTCCTATAGCTTGGCGTCCCGACCCGTAGAAGGAATCTTATCACCGGCATGTACGCTACATCTTCTTCTCATCTCATCTCTACTCCTCTCTCCCCTACCCATTATCTTGTCCCCATTCAAAATCCACTTCACCCTCTTTCCTACCTTCGAACACCCCTACACCATCACCAGAATCATCCACCATCCACAATTCCGGCACTGTTTTCTTTGTTGCCTCTCTAAATTTTCGTTGTTTTGTACATCCTCTTGCCGCAAAATCGCAGCTTACAGCAGGGTTGTTGTTTGTTGCAATTGTGACCGTGGGATGGTTTATGTTGATATCAAAAGCAAATCGTTAACTGAACCGTTAACTGAACTTGATCGATCTATCTTAATACTATGGAACCCAACACACAAAGCGTCCGGTCGGTGAACCATGCCTAGATCTATGGCTTACTTACCTTTTTGTTTTGCAGGAAATGCATTCACCAGAAATTTCTTCCAATTGGGGAACACCCTGCCCAAGAAGGCGTCCTAGAACCCTCATGTGGCCACATAACCCCGTTGTATAACTTTGGCTGGTGCCTTCCGATGGAAGAAATTGATCAGTATTACCCGGAATGTGAATGGGACATGGCAAATTACTGGCCTAAGCATGTGAGGGTACCTTGGGCAAAAGAATTCCGTAACAAGTATTTGAGCAAGGAGCAACCGTAAGTTTGCTACTAACTCCTCCTCCCATGTCCATATTTATTGATCCTTGTGACTTGCAGGGGATTCGGGTATTCGCCTTATCTTGACTTTTTCTTCCTCAAGAAAAAGCCGTATGTCACTGTGATGATCAGCCAGAATAGTTCGAAAGAGACACTCGCTATGAGTCGGAATGAAGAATATATCGCAGACGTCAAGAGATTGGCACTTGTCCGGGAGAATTTCGGAGAACCACAATGGATTCGTTGCACATAAACAATGCCCTTGCGACGTGTTCCCTACTATCTGTTTTTGCTCGATCTAGTACCCTTGTATTCATGTTGTGTTATGCACTTTTTGTTTTAATGTTACACTTCTGATATTCAATATTCATTACTCGTTGCGCTAGATGCACCGTCAACTGATTATTCTTTAGTTCAACAACTTATACTGACCTCACCACTGAGTCGAGTGTTGTATTGTCTTGATTATCATCAGCAAACATCGCGCACGTTCATCATTTGGAACAACGCGTCGGCTTGTATCTCTCGTAATCTGGGTGATGTCTTTCATTCTTTCCTCGCAACGAAACCCACAGCTGACGAGCCGCGTGCCCGCGAACGACTATAACGAAAAAAAGAATAGAAGCAAGGAAAGCGATGGGTAATTATTTGTCGGATGAATTTCTTCAAAGTCTCAAAAAATACACGTATAGAGGGGTCGACAAGTACGTTCTTCACCACGATATCCTGATATTAATCAATATAAGTATATTCCAGATCTATATTATCCAAATACGCTATGAACTCATTCTGGACGTGGTTCGTCACACGTTATCTATAGCACCTAATACAGTGCGTCCATCAACCATTACTTTTATACTGGGAATACTATCTCTTTGTGTATAGATAACGTGTATCACCATATTCAACTTTTTTCATGCTTCTGCACTACAACCTGAGCTATATGACGGAAAAAGGCGGGGTTTATGTTCCCCAATCAATATATTTCACGTATGTCTTTGCAATCTCAACTCCTCCATGTATTAACTACAAGGACAGATGGAGTATCGGGTTGTTGCTGTACCAAGGCTTTGATGCTGCCGATGGGTTTGTTGTTTTGTCCTCCCCCCTCCCTCCCCGCGACTTCTCAATTTATCATCATCAATCTATCTCTCCAGAAAACAAGCGCGGAAAACCGGGATGGCAGGACCTTTGGGAGAAATCTTTGACCATAGTACGTCCCTCAGATCGACTCAGAAACACCACGTTCAACTCACTACCCTCATCTAGGCCGTGACGCCATGAGCACCACTGTTCGTTCGTCTTCAACTTGTGGTCGTTGCCGTTTCTCTTCTTATCGCTGTTCACCTAGCTCGAAGTCGTCCTTGTCTCTCGTGCTCTGACATTTCGGCCGTTCGTGGTGGACATTCGCTTCCCAAGTAGCTACGTTAGCCCGAATACGACGATGTCCCACCAGGAGAGGGAGTGATGGGAACCGACGCGGAAGATGAGAGAACGAGAGCGGTGTCAGCGATAAGGATCAGGAAGAGGTGCGTGAGGAGTGTGTACTGCATGTCGAGGGTGATGTGCTCTGGGACCGACAAGTCCCCGGGGCTGTAGCTCCATTCCGTCTTCACCCTCCTCGTCTCCTCGACGCTCACTTTGCTAGTCATCTCCTGCATCACCACCGCACACAGCCCCACATACGCGATCTGCTGGCTCTTCGACAACAAACCCTTTGTTTGCTGCATCTGTGACAGCGGGGTCATTGCCCTCCGGTCGTCATCTGCCACGCGTTCTTCTTTGAGCGCGTAATGGTCATGGCACAAATACCGCGACGTGCTGGAGGAGGACTCCTCCCAGTCCTCCTCCACGTGCCGGAGACGGGTGCAGTGTGATCCGGTGGTGAACGCATGTTGGTGTTGGGGTACATGTTCGTCTATATCTAACGTCGTTCCTGTTGCGTTCCTACTGCTCTTCTTCTTCCTCTTTCACTCCCGAGGTAATGATACCTCCGCTGGTCCTCCTCATCGAGCTCCCCGCGAAGCGAGTCTGTGTACACGATGGGCATGTCTTGCCAGCCGTTCGAGTCCGAGTCCGAGGCGGAGTCGCGTGTGTGGAGGAGGGGAGGCTGGTGAATGGGGAGGATGGCGAGGCGGTGGAAGTAGAGGCGGTCGAGGTAGAAATGGGATGAGCGGAGGAGGTAGTGTAGGAGGTAGAGAGACGCTGATGATCTGACATCCCACAGGAACCTAAATCCTTCCGATGAATTCCCGGCTTGTATTACTTGTAGTTGGTTCGTTGGAAACGTTGTGATTTCCTTGTTTCGTTGTGACACGTTGTTGTTTCGTTGATTCGCTGTACGTGCGTTCCAGAGGGTATCAATTAATACCTCCCCGAATGTTTTACGTCGAGTTTGACTGCATTGTCGTTGTTGGTTGTTGCTCTATCCCGTTTTCATTGGATACCCAGCAGGTTGAGATGCCTGGGTAGCGTCGTATGCCAGGCCCTTGTGTGAGCAACGTAGAGCCCGCGAGGTTGTATATAGCTTGATACTCGATACGGATATGTGGATGTACGAAAGAGAGAGAACAAATCGACGACTCGAGCGCTAATTGCAGAATCCGTAAATATAAGCGCTAATTACATTGCGTGATTCATAAGCGTTATTTTTCCGTCGTTCGATGCTTTTCTCCTCGCTCTCCGCTTTCCTCGTTCTCTGTTCATTTTCTCTGCTCCCTTCTGTGTGAGTGGGGTTTATCAATATAGAGCTATGTACTACACAACAAACTTAGTAACACACCGAACTTAGTAAACACAGGGAGGCTGTTCAACCGTGACCAGTACCGAAAGTTTCGGGAACGTTGTCTGCTTTCCCTGTTCTCCTCGATCTCTGCTATCCCCTCGATCTCTGCTTTCCCCTCGATCTCTGTTTTCCTTTTTCCATACTTTCCTCGTTCTCTGTTCATTGTCTCCCTTCTGTGTGTGGATCGAAAGTTCAATTTATAAACAGCGCATCGAAAGTTTCGGGAAACCGTCGACACTGATAGGCAGCTTATGAGCCTCCTTGAGGCTGGGGACATGGACACATAGGCGGAAGGTTTTTCGACTGTGCCCAGGACGTATGAAAGAGGACTAACGATGAACCATTGATTGGATAGTTGAGCAACGAATAACGTATCACGGATAGCACTGGATAGCATGAGCGGAGGCAGTACTGTAGTACGTAGGTACATCCTCGTTCTATGCTCTCCCTCGTTCTCTGTCGTATCATGAACGGTCAAGCTACCTGGTTCTCTGTTTTTCCTTCATCCTCGGGTTTTTCCTTCGTTCCATGTTCATTGTGTGGGTGGTTTCAGCGGGAAGTGCAATTGAGACCAAACGGGTCACATCTCGTAACGATTCGGAACAAGATGTGACGTCCCCGTCAGGGATCTGTCATTTTTATTGTCATGAAATGGATCATGGTGCCGACATTCGGATGAGAATAAATTGACAGTAAAACATGTTCGTCACAAACATGCTTTATATGTAGTAGACCTAGGCTTTTACACCACTTGCATAGCACTCTCAGGGGGTGACACCCGTCAAAATCCGAAAGATATCAATGTCCGTTGGTGTCTGTTTGTTCACCATTTAAGCGCTGGAGCTGCTGCACCTGCCGATTGATGCCGTGCGTACCTTGAGCCTTCAAAGTTCAAAGTTTCAATGCGTTCAAGCAGTGTTCAATGCAACCCTCAGAATCGTTGTATTTTAATTATCTACGTTTAGTTATATGCTCTGTAGTGTCAGCATTAGAAAGCCCTCGCTTCCTTGATAATTCATCTATCTGTAGTTGGAGATAGTAAGAGCGATTCTGGTGCCGAAGCTGTCTTAAAAACAGAATAGGTCAGTTGATCGAAGGATAATAGAATCATATTCATACCTGAGCTGGTGTCTGGAGACGAGAAGATATCGAAGGGAACTGAGCATGGGGACTAGGCACGGGCAAAGCAGAAGGCATTGATTGCTCGGATGTATCCTATACAGCATCTATAATTTAGTTGAAGATCAGTGTATGGATGTAGTACACTCACGGAAACTGTTTTAAGCCTCAAGCATGGTGCCGATGTGCGATGGATCCCCAGGTTATACGTGTTAACACCTTTACCTACAGGTATCCACTTTGAACAAAGATCACACTGGACCTTGTAGTCTCCGTCTCGAAAGGCAACGTCGTATATGAGCACTTGATCCCCGATATGTAACCGCGCTGTTGTCGGAACGGGCTTCTCGTTCAATTTAGACCTTGTCATGTTGACCAGAATATGTGTGGGGCAGTAGAAAGATATTCTAATGAGATAAAAGAGAAGCAAAGCCACGGTAGTACGATAAAGAAGCATCTCGGCCTTCTAGCGCATGGAAACCGAGAGCATTGACAATGGAATAAGAACGAGATAAGCACTCGATGAACCTCTGTAAATCGATAATAATTTCTAATCCAGCGGCAGGTCGCGGCAGGTGCGGCAACTCCAGCGCTTAAATGGTGAACAAACAGACACCAACGGACATTGATATCTTTCGGATTTTGACGGGTGTCACTCTCTCGTTGAAATATGGAGAGGGCTGTTCCTTAGTGCCACGTTTTCGAACGGAGCCGTGTATCAATCAATCTTTCTTTCCATTATATATACAGGATGGGTAAAAGGAATCACATAGATAATGCCAGCGAAAACCTTAATCCCCGCAACTTGTGATAAACAAAGTCCCCCTCGACGTTCCTCGTCGTTAGCGTCAGTCGCATGGGACATATCAGAGCATGTCCTACAGACCCTCACAAGTGCTGCTCAGTATGCGCCAACCCCATATCTAGGGACTCTATCAGTTGTTGCACTCAACATATTTCAAGCCGTGCAAGTACGTCCCTACCCTTCATCATCTTCTCGTTTCCCCGCTAAAATTGTTGTATAGGGTGCCAAAGAAAACCAAGAAGTGTTGGCCCAATTGGCGTCAATGGCATGTAACTTAGCCAGTTCGATTACAACTACTTATGAAGAGCTACATTCACATTCATCGTCACCGAATGCGAATGCCTGCTCGACTGTTGCGCCAGAACTGTTCTCGTCAGATATCACACTGCAAAAACAAGTAGGGGAACTGATACAGTGAGTGTTGTTATTTGCAACTCAAGCTGTCTGTTCACAGCGTTAACCCCCATCAGAATACTGAAGGATATTGAGGAATGGATTGAGAATTTGAAAAGCAGAGGAAAATTGCGGAAAGTCATCGCGTCGAGGTCGGATCTCAACGCCATACAGGAGTTTCGAGATCGGTTGAATGAAGCAACGGAAAAGTTCCAGGTATAGTCATAGTCAAAATTACTGTTAACTGTGGACTGACGCTGGATGACTAGATACAATCTCTTATCACACTACGGAGCGCCGTAGCACAATTACAACAAGAAGCTGTACGTCCTCGGGCGTCAAGACATTTTGAGCGTTTAAAGGTGTTAATCTGCGTTTTAGACCAGGCGCCACGAAGCTGTTCGCCAAAAGTTAGTGACTATTCAGGAGCATCTAGAGGAAAACGCCAGAAAACCTGTTTATGTCGACTCACCCATATCTTCTGAGCCCAGCTCCTCTTTTTCCTCGGACCGCCTATCTCGCGCAGATACAACGGAGCTTGTTGGAAATCCAAATAACCCATTCAGCCCTCTCCTCTCCCGATCCACCACCGTTCACGGAAACATATCAGTCACCAACATTTCTGGAAACAGTTCTGTCAACTCCTATACCGATAATTCAATACGAGAAAACTTTGGCAACGTCTTTAACGGGAACAAAATGGTGTTTGGCAGTGGCATGGGAAGACAGCGGGAAACTGGGGCTCAGCGCGGGAATGCAGGAAATGGAGGATATAATGAGACGTATGGATACCAATGCAGCTATAATGAGCTCACTCATATCCCACAACGATGTGGAAGAGATTATGTTCGTAGCTCCAGACCTAGTGAGTTGTTTGTTCAACATGTTGCCGCACTACCTTTCTCCATGTGCGAGGCTGACACATTCCTTTCCCGTAGGACGAACGTATTCTGAAAGCTGGATTAATTAGCCAACCATGGATCATGTAGTAATCGGATCTAAAATATTGTGTTAGATGCTAGATGCCAATTAGAGTCCAGTCTTGGAAATCCATGAGGCTAGAAGAGACGAGACCATAGCCGCAGTATTCATTGTGCGTCCGGATACTTTTTTGATACGCTTCAGATAATTTGCTTCTGGATCGAATATCGCTATTATTGCCTCAAAGCGAAAGACTGGACCGGGACTGGTCGAAGGAGAGAATACGTACACGCAGCCGCAGGTAGGGTTAGGTTTCGCTTGATCCAGACCTCTCTAGACGTATTCTCACCATCTGCCTGATCATGACATTGGAGAAGATGCCTTCGAAGGCTGGTACAATGATGAATTACCCTACACAATTATCGATCTTCGGCTGAAAGTCAGATTATACACGCCTTATCAGCAGTAACTAGTAACTGGTCACTGTCGGGAAAAGACGCACGACGAGGAGACGTCTTTGGCAAATTTGAAGCCGATCAATGGATGGTAGCAATGAAAGTATGTCTTTATGTTTACTGACTTCGGCCCCGTTGATTCGAATTTTCCCTATCCCTTGATCTCCAGAATATCCACGTCGGTATACACAGCTACCCTCTCAAGCAACTTTCCTCCCTTTCGCTCTCTCTATCACTCACCCTCCTCCACCTCCCCCTTCTCCGTACTCTCCCGACCCCCCTCTTTCTTCCTACGCGCCGTCGAAGAACTAACACAAGTAAACTCCGAGCACGTTCCTCCTTTAAGCGCAGGTCTTCCCACCGAGCCTGGAAATGCCAAAACCTTCGCCAAGATTAGACTACAAGTCCTTCGCTTTTCTAAGCACGTTCTTATCTTCGATCGCGGCATGAATCACGATTCGTACAAAATGGGAGGTGTTCGTGTTGATCACAATTCCTTTTGAATGACTATGAAGAATCATAACTGTTCAAATCCTGTGAAGATACCGCTTTTTGACTCATTCCCGCTACCTCTTTAGAGGTTAAAGGGTTTAGTAGAGCGAACTATTCGATCATTTTGGCAGTAAAAAGTGATCCTGTCATACTTTTTTAGTCATACACACAGCCTTTTTTCTATGCCAATTCATGCACAGTTTCACTGTTGGAGAGGGGTAAAATAATACAGTGGTAATTCAAGAATCATCTGTAATTCATGTGTAGTTGCTCTACTTCAAAAAGTGGATCACAATGATTAACAGCGCTACATCTTGGATGGAATGGACCGATGAATGATTCTACAATGGATGTTGCTTCATTGTGAAATCTTTAATGATAGCATAGGATATGATGTATAGAAGTATATATATAGGCGGAAATTTACAGGAAATCAAAGAGAGATTGGAGTAAGGACCGTATTGTAAATGTTTCATGACTATTGGGTTAAGAGAAAAAAGGCTCTGGCGCCTGTGGTAGAATAGGAAGCCAAAAGCCTGAGTATGGAGCTCCTGGATCAGATGAGGTCTTTAGTTCTCTCATCCACTCCAAATACTCCACAATGAGTAATAACCGACGTGAAAGAATATTTTACAAATTAGGGCGTATTGGGTCCATAAGCGCTAGTCAGTTCAGTGTAAGAGTCTCTGGTATACTGGACGCTTCTCTCGACGTTAATCTGGAGCTGGAACATACGAACACCAGGTAAGCTGAAGTAATAGAAGGAGGGGTCAAATTACCTCAGTAACTTTGCCAAGATCATACCCGTTGTCCGATCCTCCTCCTATGTCTTTGCTTTTTCTTTTGGGTCGGCGATTATCCAGGACGAAAGCAGTACGCCCACGACCGGAGGAAGACCCTCTAGATTGGACATCTCGTAGACCGCGCCGTGTATTGAGCCTATCATGATGACGAGCAAATAAAGGAACTTGATAAGAAACCGAGAATAAGGACAAAAAGTTCGAAGATAATCTTACGTGACGAGGAGAGACATGGTATAGACTGATAGAACAGGACGCAGAAAAGTTGAAGTCAGGAAACTATCAGAACGAACGGAGAACCGTTGCAACTATGAGCTACTCACACTTTCCAATGATGAAATGTAAAGCCATGAAGATAAGTTGTGTCGGTATGGAGATCCACTACACGAGAATAGAATGAGACCAGATTCGTTGATAAGGTTCATCAGAGAAAAAGACATACACAGATCATTGAAACGATCGTTGCAGCGCTGGATTGACGCCAGTGTGTAGGTGGTTTGAAAAAAGGTGTTACAGAAAATATATGAACACACCAGGTCACCGCGCCCGTCTCAAAGGTGTACAATATCAAAGTATCAATCACACCATCGAGGCTGAAACGGAGGAATTAGTATGATACGATGATAAAGAATGCCAGCGAGCGAGAAAGGATCCTTGCACTCGCCTCCCTCCTTCCATTTTGCTTCTTTGGAGTAACATGAACAACGACGAGGTGATCAAGACATCCACTGCAGACGACAGAGCCAGACCAAGCGTGAATAGCCACTGTAAAATCAAGCATAAATGACAAACAAAGCGCCAGCTAGGAGGTCGCCGAAGACACCACAACACTTACTCTGACGTGTTCTCGGAACTGTATGAATGAGCGGTAATGTAGCCTTATGAGAAAAGCAAAAAGCGGGTAAGCATGGTGTGGCGAATGTACACATAAACTCTGACAGCAGGAATGTACGGTGTAGACTTACATAGTACCCGTTGTAGCTGCGTTGCAGGTATGTAATAAGCACATCGTACGGTCAGAGAAAAAAATGTGACACATACCCGTTGCTGAAACTGTATGTTTTTTTTTGAGAAGCCAGTTCAAAGAGACCGCGGCTTGTTCTTTGGAACGGTGAATGACGTACCAAGTCTCAAGATAGCGATGACGACCTTGACGAATGAGGCGTAAGAGAAAGGGGATGATAGAAGGAAGGAGAAGCCTCACCACTGGAGCCACAAGATACCATTTCCGTTTGCTCACTGTCATATAGGGGACAAAGCAACAGTTAACATGTGGCGAGAAGAGTGAGTGTATGACATACATAGGAAGATTCTATGAGCAAAGAAGCTTTTCGAAGAAACGAATTGAGGATGCCTGGCATCATGAAATAGAATTATGGAACTCACGAATGTACAAGGAATGTGAGTACACCCTAGAGAAAGATTCCCATTAGTTCATCCTTCACGAATTTTTAGAGTAGCGAGGGAATCCAGATCGTATGGTATAGTAGGCGTAGACACAATACACACAGTGATCACTATACTGAGCTGTGAGAATTCAAAATCAGTGCATAGTCTTTTGGAAGAGGCTTTGTGGCGTGCCTGTGGCACAAGACCACTATCAGGTGAAACTCACGGCCAATGTCCTAGTACCCGTAAGGTTAGAAAACAGCAGGAAAAGGAGGGGTTAATCCACACACGTTGAAATGTAGTCAATCTTTTCCGCCATCCCATATAGCCTGATAAAGTATTCCCATTGCGAGCTCCAGATAAGAGCTGTATGACAGGCGTCCAGGAGCCTGCGATAATGAGTGTGTTTGCCTACTCTAATTAAGAGGAGGAGGTACCATAATGCAAGAACCTGAGAGCCAGAAGTTCATCGGGGCGTTCAGTCCAGGAATACACGAGAAGAGACGAGTGATATATTATATACGGACCAAAGTCTTTACGTTGGATGCGTCTGAGGGGTAGAGCTTGAAATACACCAAAGTCTGCACAGTAATACCTCCTGAGAGACTAGGATGTACATTGCCGCCTTGTTCAAGATCGAGGAAGGAAGTAACACACAATGAGGCAAACACCGCGCCAATTAGTAATGCACCGAAAGTTTTCGGAATATCAACGTCGACACCGCTAGACATCTTGAGAGCTACTTGAGGCTGGAAAGAAAGAGGCAGGAACCTGTATGGAAATTCGAAGCTGTGGGAGATATATACTTAGTAGTTCATCGTATTGTACATACAGCACCCACCCTTATTGATACCTACGAGGCCACGTTTATCCGTCTTCCTTTTAGAACGTCTCTGCGCAAGGAGGAGAGAAGGTTCGCAAGATGTTGCAGGCCGGTCAGGAAATTTGCATATAAATACATTCGCAGCCCAAACTCAATACTCCTTGGGTTATTTAAACTTGAAAACGTCCAATCTTGCTGCAGCGGCTTGTCATAGCCCTGACATAACATCGTAAATGGTTTAGTATAGAGTTTGATATAGATCATTCGATAATTAAAATTCAATTGAACTCAACTGAACGCGTCCTCGATTCAGACCAGCTTTGCCAAGGGGGCTGCCCGTCAGCGCGCTCGCAGCTCAGTTGTAGCCTACTGTTGCCATTATGTGGAAGCTGTAAGAGCTAGTAGCCGTCGAGTCTGAGATAGGCCGCAGCCATTGTAAATTAGTACACGGAGATATCTACCCACACGCGGAGATGTTCAAATCATCAACATTTCAGTCGACCTGTTTAACAGTTCAACCGCGACCAGGACGCAAGGAAGAGGTCAACGGCGAACATCAATCGTATACTTGATAACGAACAACATGAGCAGAGCAGTGGTAAATATTGTGGAGTATGGTGCGAAACTCTGCAAGACCCGTATACCTTCGGAGGTCCATCATATCAAAAGGCAATGCAGTCTGGACGTCTTGAATGTCTAGAGAAGTTCCATCAAGCTCCATGCATACAGGAGTAGTGGACGTCTCGAAGATTTTCATACGGGATGATAACAAAAAGATTCGGGACAGAGAAGGACACCATGTTATTAAATCAACTAGTGGTGACGATGGAAGGAGAATGAAAACCCGCTCCTTCGAGCAACTCCGAAATTTCCGCATCTATGCACGAGGATTTCAGTCGAAAAATTTCTCTCCATGGCGAATAGCCACTCACGATCCTCCGTGTGCTGCATCCGATGAGCAAAAATACATCGGTTCCCTGAAACCCGGATAAGCACATGATAGTAGAGCCAAAATTCAAAGCACAGTTCACAAGAGAAAAAAATGATATGATAATTATAATCACCTGGTCCAAGTATGAACTCGCCGCCAAGTTGCGCGATATTACCTTGCTTACCGATTAATCGTGGATTTTTCAATGCTCTCTGGGAGACAGATCAAACTAGTCAGTCGCCCGGTAAACTATGCTGTAAAATTTTCGACAAGTACCCATATACTCCACAGTGAACCTTTTATTATTCCCTCAGTGAGGTAACTTGCCCTCTTATCTCCTGTCGGCGTACGAGCGAGTGTTTGCATGTCCATCCCCAGCCCATGGAATACGCTTAAAGAGGGATCCGCGAAAATCTTGCTGGAAGGAAACCCGGTAATATCTGTAGTACGGCGTGTTGAGCCATGATTTATCCATGAACCCCGGGATTGCAAATGCACCAGAGTATTTCTCAATCGGCTGCCAATCTCCACATCCTATCGCAATGATTCCAACATTGGCTTCTTCGAGAACTTGAGATAATTTCTGATATTCAGAGGAGAGCTGAGAGACATAGAGCTACACAAAAAAGGACGTACATACAGATCAGATATCAAACGATGCCTGAAAAACGAAGGCATACTTACCTGACAGTTCTGCCATAGGAATCAGATGAAAATTTTCAACTTCATACGCAGAGGCCTAAAGGCGCACCCCACAGAAAAAATGACCTGTTTACACACATTGAATACAGGTCGGTTGTAATACAAAAAGCAAGCGTACGAATGAACACAACAATCACCGTTTGGTTCTCGAAAAGTGACCCAAAGGGAACTTTATTTCCGGAGACATCGAGTACCTCGAGATGGGAGAGTTTCGACAGTGTTTCAGTGTCCGGTATAGACGTGGACATGGCAGTAAGTCGTTGAAAGGTCGAGTTGCGCGAGGACTCCGGAGTCTGCAAATCCGGCTGTTCCTCAATGGGACCGTCTCCAAAGGAGTGTATATACGTAAGCGGCAAGTTGATATTGCCTGCCAGTGAAATTAGTGCCTTTCTTCTGCCTTCCTCCTTCTTCAACTTCAAGTTTCAACGCCTAGCTTTCTGTTTCGCTGGAGAAATCGCTCTCTAGCCTGTAATTTTCTCAGCTTTCTCGGCAGGCACTGCTCCTCAGCGGCCCAATTGCACCTGGTCATCAACCCTTTGTCGTCTCCTCCAATTATCCCTCGATCATCATATTCGATCACTGCCTACGCTGGCTCTTCCACTCTTATCAATCCAAAGAATCTCATTCGCGTCCACCTGGCATACCTCGATTTAGGGTCCCAAGAACGTCATCATTTTGCGAAAATGAACGAATATGAATCAGGGCGCCGTGGTATTTTACAAGACCCCGTTCGATTCCCTCAGTGAGCGCGACACTTCGCCCAAGGGCGGACTCTGGGAGGTGTTGGCGATGGCGATCCTTCCTCTGATACTGGGATGACAATGGAAGAGCTATTAAAGGGTATCGACGCTCAGCTAGTGTATATCCCGCTTTATGAGTGTACTTCTTTCGTTGTGAGTTCCTTCACTTTGATTTTGCTTGATTTCTCATATCCATTTACTTCTTTGTGAAGAATGAACAAGTAATGAACAGCTTCTTCCGACGATTCCAATCTCACGAGGAGAAGATGGATCCTATCTGTGTTTTCAGTGGATTCGGTTTCAGTGTATGTTCAGAGGGCTTTACTTTGTTTGATCATGGGCTGGGATTTCTATCCGCTGCGTCCCGCTTTGCTACCCCTCTTTGCGGGAAGCATTTACATGAACGTGGATAGAGAGCGCTCGAACCCCGGGCCAGTCCTTCGACCTATACCTACTAAGGAAGGTAATGGAGATGCACGGGGTTCTCGTAATAAAGCTAACTCTACTCACCAAATTGTAAATGTCAAAAATACGAATGATGCGGACGATCTGGACAAGCAGCAACTTGATGTTTCACCCCGCAATCTTCAGATAATGCCGACCCATGGCCAGGACGAACAGTGGGAGCTCGACTGGGTCGATGCAGAGCTTAGTCTAGGTTTTTGTCGCTCGACGACTACCACTGAACACGAGGACAACGTCATCCTTCGGCAAGACGAAGAACAAGATGCAGAGGAGAGCTTTGTAACTGCTAACTCGCCACTCTCCGATGATTGTCTACCGATTGACATCTTCAATGATTGATTCCAAGCGCGAAGCTCCCATACGTGCTCTCCGGTATCTGGTGCTGTGTTCATCAAAGTCGACGCTTCTAATCCTTCGATTGCTCCCAACACTACCATCACTACCACTATCATAGACGCAGGACATTCTATCCATGTTACTCCCAACCTGCCCTCGCTTTCTTCTATGACAAACCCAATATAGGCTCGCTCGATTGTGACAAATGTACGGGCTCCGGGCCCAAACTTTGCTATCAGTCGACCTGCTCTTCCGAAGTACACGAGAACCCTCGCTTAGGCATCGAGTCGGGTAGAGACTCTTCCTCGTTCTTGCATCCCTGCAACTCGGATTGTATCCATGAACATCTGGATTCTAAGAGCCGTACATCTCCCCGGCTTTCGCTCAAAATTCACGTAGATGGTGGGCTAGCAATTTCCTCCTTACTACTATCTTCTGCTAATCCGTTCAAGCCGTCGTCCATTCCATGTAGGACATCATTAATTCCAAGAGGGTCAACTATAACTACAGAGGTTTCAACCACTTCTCCCTTGGTTTGTTCGGGCAGTCAAGCTGTCAATGATGCCTTACCATGCTCCTTTCTTTCGATTACCAAATCAGCATCGTGGTTTGAAGAGGGCATTGTCGTTGTCATCGTCTGTAGGTAATAAGGTGGATACAAGGGACAGGAAAAGTCGGAAGCATAGTAGGAAGTCGGTTAACGGGTATAGTTTTTTTATGATACGGATTCCAAGGACAAAGGTCTCTTCAAGTTTGAACATCGTGCCAGGCAGCAGGCAGTCAGTATGAGCACCAACAGTAGTGATGAGATGAGCTGTGAGCGGCGGAGTGTGCGGTATGAATGCAATTAAGTTCAGCTTTGTGTCGTCAATCTTCGTTCAATTCTTATCTGTAGTTTTATACTAGCAAATAAATCGTGCACGTTCGCATCTGTTACGATCATTACGAGGACAAACACCCATTGGATATTGCTCACCGCTACATTGACCGATATTGATATCACCTCCAATCTCTGTTACACTTGGTCGAAGCTTCAAATATCCACGTGCTTTATTCGAATTCGAGTCCATCATCAAACCACTTTGAACCCTTTGCCTTCTCATCCTTCAACAACTGTAGTCTATAACGATCTGGTGGCTGTAGGATGGTGGACAGTGGACACTGTGACACGTCCGCAATGATTGGTGGAAGGCGGTGGACAAATCGGAGATATGCTTTCTGTTCATGTTGCGAGTTTTTCTACCTGTCAACTGGCCCAAACCTAGCGGCTCCGAATATCCACTGGAAACGCAAGCATTTATCTTGTTATGGCGACCCGCGCTATAGCGAGGATCAAATTATACGAAGAAATTCAAAAGTCTTGTCGCAATATCAGATGGACTCTTGACAAGACAATAATGATACATTGATTCTCACTAAACGCCACAGAAACTTCATTCATCGCAGCATCGATCAATAGAGTTCCCCAGAAGCTGTATACTGACTATATGTGAGAGCTCAGTAGAAAAGCCCTGTAAAGTCCATTCAGGTGCGCCTCTATTATTTTTATAATTCCGTCCTTCTCGTCTGGACCGCTGAGATATATTTACAGTGGTGTCCCAATCAACTGCCTATCTCATACATATTCGCATTCATGAATTGTCTCCAGTAAGACCTCTCATCACCCGGCTGCTCATTTGCCAACAAACGACATACTCGACGCCACCAGCATATTACTTGATTTGCTACAAATTACTGCTTCGCGCTTGACATATTCTTCCTTGCTCGTCTTTGCCTTCAGGTCTACAGTCACCTCACACTGTTACTCAAAGGAACAGGATACTTGATAACTCGGAAAATATTTCTGTTGACGAAGATCATTCATCGAAGGACCTTTTTTATCGGGTTCTCCGCAGTCGGTTTGTTTACTAGGCAGTGCCAGCGTTTTCGAGGAATCGTCTCGCGAGTATAGATCATTGAACTCCCGCTCTTATGACGCCGGATACTGTAACGAGCTATGCTTCGTTGCTTCTGGGAGGGCTGATAGCCTTCAGGTGCGCATCTACCTCTTGCTAGTCTTACTACGATAACACGGATATGGGTCATTGTAATTGTAGCTTGACAGGAACTGTTTCGGTACAATGTGTTGTATATTACAGACTTTATCCCCAGGAATCTGAGCGGCTCAGGGAACTGGTGAGTGAAATTAGATATTTACGGTGATTAAGACCTGGAGAATTCTGTAGGTGGCCTGTATATGGTGAGATCTCAACCTGTCCTTCCCCAACTTCACGGAATCTTCCTGAGCCCAACAACCCATTCAGGTTATTAGACCTAGTCCACTCCGCGTTCATCGGTGCTTCCTTGTACCAATATTTCATTGCTTGGTTTGGGGAGGAGTCACAAATCGACGTTATCCCTTGGTCTGTAGCTGTACGTGAACCCGTGATGAAATCCGGTTTTCCTGAGGCTAACCTTTTTTGTTGGACCATACAGTTTACAGTGGTTATCACGGTAAGCTTTCTTGTGGTGGTAAAAATGCCTTTTGGTGGCTCAGTTTATGCAGGCCTTTCAAACATTCATTGCGCACTGGTGGGCAGACAGGTCTAGAGCTTCATGTATTCTCAAACTGATTAATTTCTGGCAGCTTCTTTGCAAACAAGATATATCGATGTGAGTCTCCGAGGACGAATAACTATCTGGATGAACTTATTAGCTTGATTTTGACTGTTCAGCCAGTCAGAAAAATGTGTATCTCACTGCGCCTGTAGTGTTTCTGGCTCTTCTTAGATTGAGTACGTCCAAGATTTTCCTATAGCTCCTCGTTATTCTCATCCTTTTCATTATTCATTTTAGTTGCTGCGGCCAGTGAGTAGCTACCTATTGTTTGCAGTACAGTTCAATCACTGATGTACTAAAGCCTCTACAGGAGAAATGATTGTTGATAAGCATTATTCTGTATTCACTCGACCTTATCCCGGAGTAGGTTTTCTCTTTCGAATCAGTTATCGCCTTTCGCATTCATTCAAGTCTTCGTTCAGTGGATTTTCACGACTGGTCTCACTCTTTCGTCCATGGTAGACGTTCTCATCGCGGCGTGTCTATGTTACTTGCTTCACAAACTTAAGACACAGATGGGATCAACTTCCACAATGCTCGTAGTTACACAAAAAACCGACGAAGTGTTGCTCGCTGATTATTGGATATAGGATGATCAAGGTAGTGGACACACTCACTCTATATACACTTGAGAATGGTTTCTTGACTGGGTCAGTCATTGCATTCCCTGTCTCCTCTTTCCGTGGCTCTCTCACTCAGAATCCCGGTCCGTATTCAGCGTCGCTACTACGGCTTCTTTGATATGCGTATGCGCATTTTTCTGGATATGTTATTGCGATTCAATCAAATTTTTGCAGTGGCTCACGATGCCGCATAATCTATCATTCCTTGGGTTGCACTTTGTTATCGAGAAGCGTGAGTCTTTCATCCCACTGCTTACACTCATGTTGAACATCAATTCACTCTTATCCGCTATTCCACTACTCTTGCAATGATCCTTCTACGGCAGTCTACGCAAATTCCATTCTCGCCTCCTTGAACACGCGTAAAGAACTTCGCGATATGCGACCACGAATTTCGCCCTGGGCAGACCGATCTCTTCCTGTTCTATCTGCCGATGATTTCAGCCACGATACTCCAAGAGATCCGTTGAACTTGTTAGTGGGTATCCTTCATTCTGGTCTATAATTCTGTTTCAAATAACGAGGTCTAAACAGACACCAGTTGACAAATATAGCTCTAGACCGGACACGCCGCCGAAGACTCACATTCCGGTAAGCTGGTTATTCTATGTCTAGTACTATTTCATCATGAATATCTTTCTACAGCTCGAAGTCACTGTTCAGCGTGTCATTGAGCATGAAACCGAATCTCTTCACGCTTTGGCATTGATGAGCCGATCCGATTCACAATCTTTCAATATACCCACGCCGAACTCCCATACCCGAGTGAATTCGTTGGGATCGAGCCACAAGTATGATTACTCGAAGCGTGTATCTAGAACGCCAACAGTGCTTAGCTGGAAACCGCGTGCAGAGTATTCGGACATAGATCTTCCTGATTTACCTCGATGATATCTAAGTTTACGATTAACAAACCTGGATGCACTATTGACCTGGTCAAAATTGTACTTGATAAATACCTTATGAAATTTGTCTGAGCTCAGCACCTTCTTTGTACCAACTCGAAAATCTTCTGCGCTCACTTCTAATCTTCGTTTGTAGCCCTTGTGAAATTTTTTCTTTTGATATCCTTTCACTTGTTTAATATTTTTCTCCGCTGTACCTTTTCTACTGCGCTGGGCGAGTACTTAGTATTGTATGGAAAGTATTTTGTAATCTGGGTGGCAATGAACTGTCGGCGTGTGGGAGCTAGTGTGTACTAGTGGTAAGAACCCAGAAGGAAGGCTTTGCGTAATGTAAGGAGAGCAAGAGTCAATACATACGTGTCTGAGGCTCACCGCGCAGGTAGACACACTACGATTAAGTGCCTAAGCGCCTGTCGTGAACGCGCCTATCTTATCATATTGTCGCGTTGGCGGCCCGCAGAACAATCTTAACTCTTTTCGGTCCTGCATGAACGAATCAACGATTCTTCTTCACTCTGGCAAATTACGCTGAGTTTCTCCTTCAATGCAACTTTTACCTCTCGGTGGAAATACACATGGTGATCATAGTCACCGGGTTCCTGTTTTCTTCTGTTGTCATTTGGCCTTAGCTTTTTCCGTAATTCAGGAAGAATTCCACATCATTTCCATCATTCTTTCCCCAAATTCCTCAAGCTCGACACAGCTGGCATTATTTCGCTGAAAGGTCGCATGTATTCCATGTACATTTCGAGGTCACTTGCAGACCTACGCATTTATACGTTGCCATTCGCCGCGGTTTTCTTTCTACCTCTCATCGGTCCGTGGCAGGAATGACTGCTTGCCGCACGGAGAAAGCTCGCTTGCCCTGATGCTTTCATTTTCAAGATGGACTGCCCCTGGGCCTGGAATCATCAATGTGAACGCTTAAAACATCGCTGTAAAATGTCCTGAAAATCTTCAAGTTCATAGCTCTATCCATTAGTCCTCACAATGAGTCGACTGTTTGAGCTTCTAGTCCTGATCTCAACCGCTTTAACCGTTACAGCGCAGACAACAGTCCCAGTTTATGGTCAATGTGGTGGTGAAAGCTATACAGGACCCACAAGTAAGTGTAATCTTCATATATGATCCGACCGATCAACTTAGGAATGTCATGAATAGCTTGCGCCGCTGGGAGCATTTGCGTTTTTCAGAACGACTTCTATTCGCAATGCATTCCCGGTACTTCTAGTGTAACCTCCTCTGGCACAGGTACATCAACGACGTCGACTGTATCCTCTCCTACCCCTACCGTCACCGGCTTCGTCAAAACTTCCGGGATACACTTCACTTTGAACAATGACCCATTCACTGTTGTCGGGTTAGAACACGTATCCACACATGCCTGTATAGCGCACTAACTGCTTATTGATAGTGCGAACGCCTATTGGGTTGGTCTCATGAATTATGGTGTTGCAGACATGAACACTGCTTTCCACGACATTGCTGCCACAGGTGCATCCGTAGTAAGAACATGGTGCGAAACCCTCTCCGTCCGCAACTTAACTTCCACTCAGCGCTCTCCAGGGGGTTTAATGAAGTAACTACGCCCGATGGCGTCGCCTATTATCAGAGCTGGTCTGGCTCAACGCCCACCGTCAACCTTGGTACGAACGGACTGGAAAACTTCGGTGAATTTGTTGCGTCCCATTGTTCAATATCATGCTCAAACTTTTTTAGATAATGTAGTTGCCGCTGCAAAAGCGAATGGTCTAAGACTGATTGTCACTTTGTGCGTAACTATAATTCATTATCTGTCTGTGCTCAATCTACGACCCTACTCAGAACAAATAACTGGTGCGTATTGAATGGTACGACTGATGTCGAGGAGGCTTATGCTCGTTTAACAGGTCTGATTACGGTGAATATCTGTTCTGTTTATCCCTTCTGCCTCTTACAAACACTCACTTTGAAGGTGGAATGGACGTGTATGTCAACCAGCTGCTCGGTCAAGGGCAGCCGCACGATTACTTCTACACGAATGCGACTGTTATCGTGAGTGATGAATATGTCATGCCTTAGATCAATCCGACCAACGTATGTATAGGCTGCCTACAAGACCTACGTCAAGACATTTGTTACTCGCTACTTGAATGAGCCTGGAATCTTGGTGAGCACCTCGCTATATTCTCCAGGAGAAAGCTCACGATCTTTCTTATAGGCATGGGAGTTGGCGAATGAGCCTAGATGCCTCGGCTCAACAAGGTTTGGCACTTTCCGGTATCGCTGAAGCTTCGATGGTTCACTCATATCGTGTATCATGGGCTTTCTCCACAGTGCCTCCTCTGGAACGTGTACAATATCGACCATTTCAACATGGGCCGAGGAAATGTCAGCCTATATCAAGTCGATTGATTCGAACCACTTGGTGGCAATCGGCGACGAAGGCTTCATCAATGACCCCGGAAACCCTATCTTTGTCTACCAGTAAGCACTTGGCATTCTAGTCTGCCAAAAAAATTCAATAATAATATCTCATTTCAGAGGCTACTCGTATGTATCGATTTGTTGCAAACTACTTTCAAGTGCTAATAGCGCGTCCCGTATGGACCATTGTAGGCCAAGCCTCGGCATTGATTTTGCTGCTAATCTCAACATCAGCACTTTGGACTTTGGAACATTCCATGTACGTAGGACCAATGCAGAGTTTGTTCATTGATTCTGACTGAGCTTTCCATTCATTTAGCTCTACCCTGTACGTTAATAGACTGATTCTTAGGTGTATCACCACCAACCCAAAATTCTTTAGGATAGCTGGGGTGAACCCGCAAACCCTTTCGGGACACAATGGATCGAAGATCATGCGACTGCCATGGTTGCATCCAACAAGCCAATTGTTATGGAAGAATTTGGGATTACTGATGACCAAGTTGATGTTTATGGAAGCTGGTATTCCGCCATCGTGAGCTCGAATGTTGCCGGAGATTTGATTTGGTATGTTTTCAACCAATATCCCCACTTGAATTTATTATGCTTACATCTCCGTCGTATTAACAGGCAAGCTGGATCGGTATTATCCAATGGAGAATCTGATCCCAACGGTGCAGTGTTTCCAGGAAGTGATGTATATGTATTGGATACCCAGCACGCTGCGGCGCTGAGGGCTAGGGACGGTGACCCACAGTGATGCTCCAGAGAATTGAAAAAAGTGTATCGGAATTACTGCACTGCGAGGTATCAATATGAACTCCGTATAAAAATTTGTCAATCAATCAGTTGCGGAAGGCCCATATTCGTCATGTAGCATGGGCATCCCTCCCACACCCATGTGTGCGTGTTGGTTGGAACACTCACGCCAATTTCCAACCGATTCCCGCACTTTGCACCCGCATACATCTTGGAGACGGTGGTGCCGTAAAATTTCTTCCCCTCATTTCAGTGAAAGATTCGAGAAGCTTAAGCCTAGCCTGACAACCAACGAGAGGGTCACAGTAATACTTACAATTGCTGACATTGAGGGGATTCGCGGAAACTTAGCGGAAAGTTCTTATAATCCTTCCCGGTATTCCGGTACAGTCAAAGCGAGATATATCAGGATATATCATGCGGTATAACTGTAGATATCGACGATCGTGTGAATATTTCACAAGGTTTGTTCGAACTTCAATGTCTTTCTTTCAACGGCGTCTGTCTACATAGTCTCAATTGACAATTTGACATCCATAATCTTGCTACATCCAGCCCCCGCCTTCAGTGCTTCAGCTTTCAACTCAGGTTTCGATAGATTCGTGAACAGGGTATAGAAGAAGGTAAGATCGTTGCTGTAGCTGTGACATGATAGGGAAGGAACGTGGAAAGGTTTATTCTACCAAAGTTGTTTGATCCCTCCTAGCTTACCGCGCTCAGCCGATTAACGTCTATGATGTTGAACTGACCTGTTAGTCCCTAGGCACCTAGATTGGTAATCGCCTGCTTTACCTGAACTGCTTTTGTCTTTCGACCTCTTCTGTCTTCTGCGTGCCATTATGTCCTCAAGAGAATATCATGGCCTTCAAATCATGACTACTTGTATCCAGTTCATAGGTCGGTGCTTGCGTTGATATCATATTCGTATCACTGAGTGAGTCTGACACATACAGGGGTGTCTTTCCTTTCATTTTGCTTATCCCGTCGTGTCCCAACAGGGTGGAGACAGTGGAGGTATCTGACCTGGGGAAGGACATGCGTCTTATTGGTGTTGCTCGATTCGTATGTTTCTTTCGGTGATTCTCTGTGTCTACGCAATACTCAACAAGACATTTCACTATTCAGCTGGATATTCGTGTTCTTCTGTGAGCCACCTACAAGTCGCTTTATTCTATGTAAATTGAACTAAACCTTCAGCGGGCTTGCTGTCCTCTGGCGTTGGCCTTTCCTGGTCTCATACAACCTGCACTATAGCGATATACAGTTGTATCAGCTTCTATGCAACCAGCAAGGTCAGCATTATATATTGAGAACTACTCCCAGCTGACAGAAATGTTGAGATTCTGATCTATGCCTTCCTATCGGAAAAGGTCAGTGTTGGATGGGGGTGAGGGAAAAACAGCTGAATTCCACATTTACAGGTCTATATTGTTTGGACCGGAGGAAATCAAGTTTCCCGGTACAAAACAAAAGTCTATCGTCTATGCGCTTTTGTTCTCTTGGGCTATATCGTCATTGGAATCTTGATGATACTGGGAAGGGTCAGTTCTGTTCGCGGTGACGGCGTGTGCGTTATTGGGTTGAAAGCATTTGCGTAGGTCTACCAGCATATCCTGTCACCGAAGGCACACATCGAATCATTTCTTAGTACCATACCTTTGATAGCATACGACCTGTCTCTCAATATCTTCCTGACAGCGATGTTCATGTGTCCTCTATGGGTTTTACATCCCATTAGTCCTAGATTACGATCTGTTGCCAAACGGACATTGTAGTGAGTCCCGTCTCTACACTCTGATTGGCCACTCTTTTGATATGATATTCAAAAGCGGCGCGACAATCAGTCTCATTTCATCTGCGGTGCGCTCCAATTCCCACTTCAACATTTTCCAAAATATCTTCTGTCGCAATTGGATACTGATTCTTTATTCTAGGTCAACATTACAATCATGCTGCTTCTTTCAGGTAATGAACTAGGGTGGGTCTGTATCACCAGTTGTGTATGTGATGTAAGTGTATTCTATCGCAGCTCGGCTGGTCATGGTGAACTTCACCATTCTGATAGGTTCTTGTCAACTCCTTCGCCGTATTTTGCGTCAGTTCCAGCTCAGACTCCTCCAATGTGGTCCAAGACCGATTTTCGCTCCCTACCATGGACATGACTCCCCTCACATTTACTCGAAGCGAATTGAGTCAGCCTACAGGAGAATCCTCAATTAAAAGATTCATCAGTGATACACTCGAGCCTGATGGTTTGTCCGTGATTCCCGAAGCATATTATGACTACCTCCCACCACAGCATCGACAAGCAGACCCTGAGAAATCGGTCAGTCTTGTCTGTTTGAGGTACTTTTGATCAGTTAACATTGATGAAAATAAAATAGAGCTCTCCTTTGAACGTCAACACGCTTTCGGAGGTTTCCCACACAAACCTCAACGTTTGTACTTGTGTGCTTTATTAGATGTGTACTAAATTGTTTTGGTAGATCATCAATCAGCCAGATATAGGCAGACCCAGTCTGCCTTTAATAGCAACGACCAGCATCCATCCCCCACCGCCCGCTCTGCATGGTCAGTCACTGAAAATTTCGACCAATAAGTTGTAGTAAAAAGGTAGATTGTCAACTGATTGAAGATGTAAAATGTAAACTGCATAGAGTTTGTGCCGTCCTCAACACACTTATGATTGTGTTTTCTTTCTACATTGAGTATCTCAAAACATTGCAACATATATGGTGCATGCTTGAACTAGGCCCCACTGTTGTGGGCTGCACACCTTGCTTGAGATCAAAAATGCGGCGCACATAGGGCGCGCTGCGAGGTGAGGTGTCCAATTATAGTAAGATGGTTGAAGTGGTTTGGCTGATAACGCTGAAACCAAACATAGCAAAAATGTGCCTGCATATAAAGAGGTCAAATACCGAGTGGAATAGACCTTGCAAGCAAGGTGATATAATTTCTAAGTATTAACTGTTACATATTACTGCAGATTTATGGGCAGATATGTCATATTTTAGAGCTAATCTTAAGTAAAAAGGTTCTGATTTGATTGTAAGGGTAAGATAGGATAGGACATAAACATAAACTGTACTGGTGAGGTCCGATTCCCGAACAACCAGTGTGCCATGTACTGCCCGGGTTGTCACATGTAGCATGCATATGCTTAGACTATCTGTGGCACAATACATTTATCTTTCTATTGCTTCCATGTGATCAAGTATGGTCTGATTCTGATATCAGAAATTACCACGTTGTAGGAATATAAAGCACCTGAAGGAATGTTATTATGTTATTTCCCCCCTCTTTTCCCCGTACTCATCTGCATCATTCATGTCTTGGCTGCATTCGGTCCAATTCAGTGCAAAAGGCCGAGTGCAAAACTCTGACCCTTTGCTCTCAAGACAGACAAAGAAGAATTCTTCTGCCTTAGCACAAAAAGATCGCAGACAGGAATCGTTCTCTGTTTTATCAGATGCCACTGTAACAATGCTTATAGCATTGAAGGATGCTGCTGTAATTGCACCAGTTCCCTACATTGGTGAAGCAGTAGGATTGGCTATAGGAATATGGAAAAATGTCCAGGTCTGTGATATTTTCCTGACAATCATGGTGCACAGCATGTCAGTCAGGGCTGCTCAAATTATTTGGGAAATCATTCAAGCTACTCCAGAAATTTACCAACAACCAATGGTACTGGCAATGCTGACATGAACAAATGTTGGGCAGCCATAAAGGTTGACAAATGGGGTTTTCAGCCAATTGAGCTACAATCTATTGCTGATTTGAACCATTTTCCAAATCATCAGAATTGAGCAGCCCTTTTGCTTCATTAAAAATACTGTCCTGGTGACATATGACTTGTATAAGCACTGATCTTGTTTTTTCCAACCTTTTATAGACCACCCGCAACACAAAGACTTCACTCAAATATTTGGGTCAGGATGCATGCAACATTGTAATTACAGTTTTTACAACCTGCGAGGATGTGCTGCAGTACCAAAGACAGCAGAGGATGAAAGGTCATCATGAGAAAGATCAACAGAATCCAAAGAGCATTGGAAATATCACAAAGGATATAACAGATGATGATGAGGCTACTTGTAGCCCAGGCAGTGACATTGATTTTTTTTCAATGTCTCTAATTGAGAAATGTAAAGATCAGACAAGAAATATACAAGCAGAATACCAGGAACTAGACCCACTTCTCTGGCAGAATATAAAAATCCTTTGCAAGTATGTATTCTGTGCTGTTTTTAATCTCATGTTAACTCACAAGTTTTATCTTTAGTACCTTGAAAGAAATCTATGAATTCACCAATACAGGTGTTCACAGAAACATCATCATAAGGTTCCTTTGTGCAAGTGCAGATGCAGAAAGAGTTCTTGAATATCAAGGAAACATAAAAAAGGCATTAGATATGTTCAATGTGAGTGTTATGTGCTCAGGAGTTCAATATGATTGCTTATTATTTGCAAAAACTCATAGTTGAGGGCAACCATAATGACCCAACAAGTGATTATGCACATGTGCACTCAGCAGAATTTATTGTCATCAGAGACATCAGTATTTCCAGAGCCAGGTTCCAAAACACCATACTTTCTGCCCTTTACTGGAACTACTACTGGCAATGCTCGTTCTGATAAAGAACAGAACAAGCAAAACAAGCAGCTGTATACACACAATGCCACAGTTGCAAATGTCATTGATGACTCAAGAACAGACCCTGTTCCAGTCTTATCTTTACCCTCTACCAGAACCTGCCCTGCTACTTGTCTTGATCAAGAAACACTCACAACAGTTTCAAATGTCATAGACAAATTGGCAACAGTAAAAACTGTCCCTTCTGCTGTGGAAGAAGCAAACCCAACTATATTTTCATTTTCAGGTGCTACAATCCACAGTAGCCCAAGCTTGATCCAGAATGAAAGGGAAGAGCATAAATCCATTAGGAGTATAGAAAAACCAAATATCAACTTCACTTCTATATCAGGAAACCAAAACATTTCTCATACAAATAGCCTACCTCAGAGCTGGAATCATGGAAATGTGTATCAAGGATACAACTTTTGTAACACAGAAGCTTTCAATTCTGAAGCAAAGAGAGCTAGTAGGACATATACAACTATATCTTCAAATCAGTCAACCATTAACATTCCAAATTATCAGCAAAGCATATATAAAGGGAAGGCTACTAGGGCCTCCTGCCAGTGCTCACCAGTGCTGACAAGTGCAGAAGGTCAAAATTTGAGAGCTAGCACTAGCATGCACTGGGCACACCATACACATTTTGCTGATGATGGGAGCAGATGTGGAGAATTAATTGAGGAATATAACTTTCAAGAGTCCTATCCATTTGATGCTTTGCATAAGAATTATGGAAATACATACTATGGCTCTACAAATACTAGAGGAGAGGTGCAAAGACAGTATAAAAATGCTGGACATTGTGCTCAAGGACAGAGTGGGACTTCATCCATGAATCCATTCAGTTATGGTCCAAGCAGTTGAGATCATTGTCCAGGAAATTTTACTCTTGAGACAAACTTTGGTCTCAACAGCATTGCTACCTTCTATGACAGCTTATGACAATGTTCATTTCTATTTCATCACTTTCACAACTTCTGGTTTGCCAAAATAGCACAAAAATTATATTGAAAAGCTCAGAAAAAATGAAAGCAGGCAAAAAAATACAAAAAAAATCACTCCTTTTTTGGCTGAACTTGTCCAACAGCAATGGTCCTTTCCTCATTTGCCAAGTCATATTTATTGATAATCGTCAAGTAAAAACATGTTCAGAATTTATAGCACTTTTGCTACACCACTTTGTCAGGTTGCTTTAGCTAGCTATATGTACTATATTGACCTTCAAATGTTCCATGTCACTGGACACAAGGCCCGAAAATTAACAATTTGGTCATGGACAGTGTAACACCCATAATTACATTTGTTACTCAAATAAACAATTTTGGGCTGTTTGCAGAAGGCTGTCATATTTTACAGGCTCCTGTGAACAGTGAGATTTGTGAACAAGGTCTGTTACAGGTCACAGGTAATGGACAATTGGTCAGAATGGTACAGTAGTATCTGCAAAATATGTATTTTTAGCTAATCAGAGCAGCTGAGAGTGCTCTCCAGCTACCAAAGCACACAGAGGAAATATCTTTAGACTGCTCTAAGTGCTTTGGCTGCTGGAGAGTTCTCTCAGTTGCTTTCAGTAAATAACCATTTGGAACATCCATGTTTTGCAGATATATATACTTCTAGTAGTAGTGCTTCATCTGTACAACCTGGATTGTTGGCTAATAGTTGGAGAGCAGCTGACAATGCTCTCCAGCCAGTATCTATGCTCTGGTGAACATCCAGATTTTGCAGATGTTGGTGACAACCTTCGACAAAGGATCCGATCATAGTACAGTGGCCTTTACTTTGAGGTTCCTTTCTTCTATAACTCTCGTGCATGAATGGTGTTTTGTAATTGCTATTGGTATTCAAATTGGTTGTCAAAATTTTGGACTTTCATTTCTTGTTTGTTAGGATTTTTCGAGCTTCAATTTCTTATTTTCGGACGGCTGGTACCGGATGACCGTTTGCCGCTAAGCTACCGCCCTAAAATTTATGATTCGGGCAGGTCTAACGGCCCAGGCCCGGCCATCAAGCTTCACTCGGCCATTTAATATTTACCCTTCGTCCCGTCCTTCCAGCGCCTTTGGTGACTTGCTCATCTAGAGGGACCCCTCAGCAGGAGAGTTTCACTGAGATCCCCACAAGGTCCGACTTTCGAAAACCTTTACCCGCGGATTATAAAGTTCGTCTCCGCTTCTAACGACTAATACGATTACTCCGATTGTACCTGATTATACTCACTAGAAACTAGTTCGACGTGCTTGCTCTCCTACATCCAAATCTATCTCTATCCAGGCTCATTCAGAACGGCTTCTCCCTTCTCGCAACTTCCACAGTCCGGTTCGAGTTCTTCCTGACGTTGCTACGACGAGTCTGGGAGTCGGAAGGAAAGCTAAGTTCCGGAGCAAGAAGGGTGGTCTGTTTGACGTTTACAAAGTCTGTGCTTAGCTCAAATTGAGAGTGTTCGAGAATCGTTGTCAGTTTGCATTTCTCTAATCCGTTCGAGTATTGGCATGGAGTATGTTATAATTGAAGCTTCGATCTATAGGGCTTGGATGCTTGACTTCACATTCAAGCGAAAAATTATGTAGCGCAAGGGCAAGGTTCGTCTATCGTCATCCTTGTTGTACATACATGTAGATTGACATTCAATCATTCATCAGAAACCGCAATGTAGAAACTATACAGCCTTATACAGCTCGCTACTTTGAGGGAACCAGATGAAGGGAACCAGAAATGAAATCATTATGACCATCTGAGTTATGCCCTGGTTATGACCAACTGTACGATTTCGAAATTCATTGGTGCCTTGAACTTCCGCGGTCAAGGCTCTTACACTTTATTTGCGTCAAAGCTGGAGGATAAACCATATTAGGTCTTCCCTTAGCTTGAGGAGTTGGGCGATGAAACAGGTCTTTGATTCACCATGCACAATACATCTGTCATGACTCACCATTATTGGACCAGTTATTACCATTCCAAATCAATTCAAGTATAGGGCATGCACCGGATTTTCGCAATGTTAATTTGGTTTCCCCACATGCCGTGCGGGACGCAATCCATGCAATGATCTCCATGCCAGTGCTCTAAAACTTCATTTTATACCGTGTACAGTGTGCAAATACACCATGTGATTGGCGTACGCCCAATAGAGGCTCATGGTGAGTACACGTACCTTCTAGTATAAGTGCTTGCTCTTCTGTTTCTTTTTTTCTTTCTCTAGCATGTTCTCCTCGGTGATTATCGGCTCCCGCCTCTAGTTGTATCTGTCATTTTCACTCTGGAAAGTTACCTGGTCCGAAAGTCGAACGAACCTTTGCTACCATCGCGATCTAAGTATCTCAAATTCCTCATATCAGTACTGAATAAACTGGCGTACCTCATACGATCTCAATGACTCGAGGAGAAGAGAAGAGAAGCACAGGGATCGAAGTCAATACTCGGAAAAGGTTCATCGATGGATCAATCCAGCTGAGTGTTCTCACACGTATGATGTTCTCTATCACTGACGGAAGATTTAAAGTTTTCACAGGATTTTTCGGCTTATATACTCTTCAGCTAAAGCTCACTTCTTGACAAGCAATTCTCCTTTCCCTTCATCTCTCTCGCTGCTCTCTCTGTCAGCCACACGTTACTCTGTCATGCCGGCGCCACTGCAGATCGCCCCGTTCATTTTTGACGCGCCGCATGTTCGACACTTAGAAAATATCGCTTCTTCATCATCCTCCTTCTCCGTCAACAATGTACAAAAGAGCATTCCAGTGGAACCGTGCTTACCTGGCCTCAAGATGACGGCCAAACGTTACACATCAGGTTTCTCTGGAGACAATACATTTGGACTTACCTTGCTCTTCGCGCACGGTGTGGGATCCCGTATGTTGTTCCTTCATCTAGGCATCTTCTTTGTTCCCGTTCTGTTTGATGGCATACGTGTATCATCTGATGCCGATGGAGAATCGTTGACAGAACTATTCGAACAGATAAAGAGCAATGGGAACCTACTATAGAGCGTATTTTTCTTACCCAAGCTACAAAAGAGAGACACCACCAAATACGAGAAGCCTGGTCATTTGATTGGCAAAATCACGGTGACGCAGCACTGGTCAACGAAGAAGCACTGAGGGGTCGGCATGAGGGAGTCTGTGAGCACATTTTTGTCGTTTTTGTTCGAGTGGAAACCGACTGGTCACGTCGCCACAGCAATCTACGAATGGGCACTCGCGATAATTGAATTTGTGTTGTCCCCCCGAATGGTTGGTCATCGGATAGTTCCTCTTGGCCACTCTGCCGGTGCTGGAGCCATGTAAGCATCATCTTACATACGACGTATCGTCATCTTATCCACTGTTCATCCGCTGTCAAGTAACCTCCTTTAACGCTCCTCTACAGGATGTTAACCACAAAAAGCTTCCCCTTGTCCCATCTACCGTATGTGTCGCTGATACTCATCGAACCGACGATGATCACTCGGGAGATGTTTGAGGCGCATTTCGACGACCGGATCCGGTCAATGGAGATGTCGGTCGGCGCCACCGAAGTTAGGCGGGATGTTTGGCCTGATAGGGAAGAAGCTTTTAGGTGGCTTAGTCGCAGGTTTCCCTTCCGGACTTGGGATCCGCGAGTGGTACGACTTCTAGTGGTAGGTTTGACTCAAACTCTTCCTTCACATTCTACCCCTCTTCACACAATCTAGACCATCGAAATTTTTTTACTCTTTGGTTCTCAATTTCTCTAACTTCTCTGGGTACTAAGCTGACATGCTATGAATTCGTAGGAACAAGGTCTTTACCAAAAATCACCGGGATCCAAGGCAGTTTCGCTCAAGTGCGATAGGAAACAGGAAGCCATTTCATACCCTGACGTCGATGGACACTTTGAAGCAACGACAGAGCTTGCACGGGTCTGTCGTGCCCTTCCAGTGCATGTCATCTGGGGAACGAGTAATGATATGTTGTTAGTACTTTTCTTTTCTCTCTCTTGTTTCCATGCTCATTCTAACTGAAGTGTTCTTCTCGGCAGCCCGGATTACTTCCAAGACTCTTTGACAGATGCGACCCAAGGTAGGATCGTCGCTTCCGCCTCAAAAGTTCATGGTGCAGGTCATCTGGTAAGATATTGTGTTCCTTTCTATGTGCTCGCTTAAAAGCTGAGTGGTCTTGTAATCACCTTTTTTGTTTATCAGGTCATGCAAGAGAAACCCGACCATCTTGCACTCAAAATTTGCGAAGCGTTAGATACTATCAGCCCGTATCTATCCTTCCGGTCAAGATTGTAGACTTACGACGCTAGATGTTCCTCGAAGATCCCGTTCTACGTCCCAAAGACTGTATGGATTCATATATATTCAAGATTTCGTTCTTGGGAATGGATTTAATATTGTATACATACTCAAAACTCATATGTACGGATAGAATACCATGTGCTGTAAATAGAACCCAATCATTCTATACATCTTGTTATAGACGGTAAAAACTATTGAGAAACCCCCACATTGCAGAAACCCCGAGAATTCCCACAGTCTTTATTGGGCAACCCTTTGCTCTTGGGCTGATCCGGCCAATTATGTAATGCGGCACTGGACGGCACAAGTCGACCTTGCCTCTTTATTATCGAGATATGTAACAAATTACATGGGTGGGGTATCAGACTGTATCAGAGTGAGCTATTATATGTTAGAATGGTATATCCCTGTGCATAACTAGTGAGCTCACCCCAGTTGTAAAGCAATTGATGGTCTCAAAAACACCATAGGCATGATATGCTACCAACTGTACAGTACCAGTAATAACACTATCTATCTTGTATGTATATGCATATAGAGGTGGGGAGGATGATAGCTGAAGAGCCTAATGCTCAGAGCAATTCTAAGCTGTGACTAGAATGACTCAAAAAATATGCTCAGTTACATGCTGTCAAGTCCATGCCTCGGTGCCCTGCCTCACCGCTTGGTATTCCGAGATCTGTCCTTTATTGTAATCTCTTATTTATTGTTCTTTCTCGCTACACATACCCTTTCATCCTAGCTCCTCCTTATTGTCTTTTGCCTTACCCTGCAGGTACTACATGTACAGCTCCTAGTAGTTAGTCTGGCGCTCCGCACCAATGCGCCAATCCATAGATATAAATACTGCCTGTACGATACTGTAGTTCCTCAGTTTAATTATCATCTTAGATCACTCTCTTAATGTCCTCAACTTGAGTCTCCCTCTGAACTCTTGTCACTCTCTAGTCTTCAGGCTCGTTGTCATGCCCTGGCCACAACCAGACCAGCCCCAGTACCAGCCACACGTTCTCACACCTCCTATCTATCTCTGCACCTCCCCAAGACAGTATACACCTCCCCAAGGCAGTACCACCATTACCTGATATACCTACCCAAACGCCCTGACGATCACTCCGAGATGCATGCGAAACCCTCCTAGCACCAACCCCATTAAGTGTTAATCTCGATTACCTGCTGCATGTCCCCAGATCCCCTGATGTTCCCTTGTTTACTTCCCATACCTATTTAAGTAGTATTGCAACGTCCCCAAGCACCAGCTTGGTATATTTTGAACACACACCCTTTTGCATAGGTCCAGTCCCTGTCCCTTTGTACCTGCTAACTATACGGATTTCTCTTACTCTCCGTTTCTTTATCTCTGTCTCTATATTCTTGTTGGTCTCTACGATCGTCTATATGATCCAATATATGCTTTTACTTCATGTCTAAGCAATCCGAGTGAGTCCCCGAGCACCCCAATGCCTACCGCCTTGGTGAGCTAACCTTCCCAAAAACCTCCTCGAGCTCCCCAACTGCTCCGCAAGCTCTGGGACCTCGATCTAGGTAACGTCGAAGCTACCCCTTACGTCGAACTACGTACCGCTTCTCCATTACAACCTCCATCACTCGAGGACATTCGCCACTAACCCCCACTTCCCAGGACCTCCCTCCTGGGCATATACCTTATCAGGAGCTTACACGTTCGAGACCCACATCAACTACAACCTACACGATCTTATGTTGACGTCCTAGCGAGTACAACTCCTACTATGCAATGCTCTTACGCCTACCGGTTCCCGTTACTTCTACCTTCCCCCCTTACACCTTAGGGACCTCCCTGGACCTTCTAGGAACCCCTTCAAGGGTCATATTTCTCAATTCCAGCCACTACTAGGTCATTCCTGTCCTCAGTCGTGGTTTCCATAGCTCCCTTCGAGCTCCAGCCTGCTCCTAGCACACTACAACATAAACTCATTATACCAAAACCTACCCTAAGACCAATTCTGACCCAGGTCTTACACTCGTCACCTTGAAGGACCTCTTGCCCTGACCTTAGGACTTATAAGTTCTTTGGTTTGCTCCCCGTCGTCGGTGTTACCGCCACTCCAACTTGGCTGCTACTAGTTCTCCTCTCTGTGAAATTCATGCCCAACCACTAACACAAAATCCAACTGAGCCAAAAGGCTACTATGACAGGATAATTGTCATAGGTGGTTGGGACTATGTATTAAGACCTCTCTGCATGATCTTAACACTCTCCTCTATTCTCAATCTCCGGGGACTAATGGCGTAACAGCGGTGTTGTTAATAACTTCACTACTGTCCCATTCGACCCTCCGCACTTAGACACCTTGTAGCCTCTGGCACAGTTACACGGTGTACATGATCTTAACACATGCATGAAATGCTAGTAGTGGTCATCAAGCTGATGGCAGGAATCACATGTAGAATAAAGATGTCTAAGGACTCTCATTTTCTTATTAGGATCTTTACTGGGTTCTTGGTATATTGATAGCCCTACTAAACTTATTTATCAACATAGTTTTAACTTGAAATACACAGTTGGTTTATCACAGTAGTATACATATGCATGATTATTAAAACATACAAGCATGGCTAACAAGGGAAAACATTATTGACAAGCAGCACAACAAAAAACACAGCAGCTACATGGTGAAATGGAAAAAGAAAATCGCAAAGCAAGATGGCGGCAATCAATTTTCGGCATGTCGCCGGCCGGACCACTAGAAACCCTTAGAGTGAACTTTGTGGAGGGTTCCCCGAGGAACCCCGGGTTTCTGCAAGTATAGGGGTTTCTCAATAGTTTTTACCGTTATAGACCTCTTAGTCCATACAAGTTCGAGAATAGTCGTCGGGCCGACATCCGATTCCAAAGCTCATTCTCCGTTTTCCTCCGAGCTATTTCTCTCCTCTCAACTACCACCTACTGGTAATGATTGATGCTCAAGTACCAGGATGAACTCTCGTGCCCTACCTATGACTCGTGTAAACGGCCACACGGATGCTAATTCTCACAATGATCCAGGGGCTTCAGAATTGAACGATATAGATTTAGTTGAAGGTCGACAACATTTTACCAAACCTCCTACAAAGACCTATCAGGCTATGCTACTTCTTGCAGGATCCATGATGATATTCCATGTGATTGGGATCAATCAAGTTTTTGGTATCTTCCAAGTGAGTTCTATAGTTCACTCGGGAGGTTGGGATGAGGTTTGGCTTTTTCCTATAATAGGCAGTCCTTCACTTGCCTGAGAAAGTCTATACCGATAACGACTTTCTAAGTGACGTCTTTCAATTTCCTTAGGAGTTCTATACTTCTTCTCGAAGTAACATCAAAGATGCTCAAGGCCAAGATGCACTAGTGTCGCTCGTTGGCTCTATCGGAGCAGGGCTAACATGGAGCGGAAGCATCTTCATGAACCCTCTTATTGCAAGAATAGATAACATCAAACTCGTAACCTTTTCTGGGGCTTTCATCATGAGCCTGGGACTCATCCTAGCCAGTTTTGCCACTCGTGTGAGTAATTCCAGTCAAGCATAGTTGCCTCCCGGTTACTTCGTATACTTAAGATTGCTAGATATGGCATTTATACCTGACTCAAGCTCTCCTATACGGTTTGGGGTCTTCAATGTATTACTTTCCGCTCATGACCCTCGCGCCGATTTACTTTGACCGCCACCGTGGATTCGCCATGGGGACCATCCTTGCTGGAAGTGGCGTTGGAGGTCTGGTAATGGCCTTGGTGCTACAATTTCTGCTGGATCATCATGGTATCCAATGGGCGTTACGAATATTGGGTGTTTGGAATCTGGCTGTCGCCGTTCCGGTGTCTATGGTGGTTAGACATCGGGTGGGATATGGCCTTGGTGCACAGAGTCAGAGGGGATCTCAGAACAGGACTCGTACCATGGTCAATAATGCCTTATTAAGGAAGGGTACATTTTGGTATCAGGTGAACTTTCCCTCTGTACGTTCAAGATTTTGGCTAATCATCTGCGCCATTATGTGTATCTAGTCCATCGGAGCGTTCTTGCAAGCAGCAGGGAATGTCGTGCCCTTGTATTACATGTCCTCGTACACTGTATCAGTTCTTGCATTGTCTAATTCAAAAGGAAGTCTGTTCGTGAGTATCAACAGCGGCGTGAATAGCTTGTCCCGTATAGCAATGGGCCTACTCGCGGATTATATCGGGAGACAGAACACATTGATAGGCGGGGTAAGTTTCCTTCATTCACTGGAGATTCCCAGCCCCTTATTAACCAACGCTCTCAAGGCGATGCTCTCCGCTGTGTCAGTCTTTGCACTGTGGTATAATGCTCCGCAAGCACGATTTATAGCGTTTGTGGTCATGTACGGTGTTTATGCCGGTGGATACAATGCACTACTTCCAACTACCATCACAGAGATATACGGAGTGGAGAATTATGCTAGCGTGAATGGGGTGATGTACTTTATACGAGGCTTGGGCTCCATGTTTGGCGCTCCAATTGCCGGATTGATACTGGGATCACATAGTAGGTCTCCAAGTTTGAGTAACAACGGGGATAGTACAAGTACAGTTGGACTGGGACCGATAAAGAGAAGGTTTAATGATGTGGTGATCTTTGACGGAATGCTTTTGCTTGCTGCCGCAGTGTGTGTGGGATATGTTCGGTGGTTGGATGCTAGAGACAAAGGTGCATGGAGATGGAAGGCTTAGGAAGTAACATACAGGATCAATTGTTGAATATAAACACGAGAATCCGTAACTAAGAATGACCATGTCTACTATGAAATTTCGGAAGACAGCAGAATATAATTACCTGAAGGGAGAATTGATAATGATAGTGGATAGAAGCCACGATAATCACCTATGTAGACGTACAATCAAGCGGCTCTGGGGACATATCACTGTGACTACATGACTTTTGTTAACATAGATATTCCAGCTCTTACACCTACAACAATACAAAGGAGAACCCCAATAACACATGTGGTCAGAATGGCCTGTTTCCGACTACCGGAGTTGATGAGAACAGGGGGTAAAGAATAAGAACAAGGGCGATCGAGACGTCCTCGACCTTCACTTGACACTTGTAACAACATGTACCTCTCTATGTTCATGATCTTCATCTCCATATAGTTGATTCTAAGTGACATGCTCTTCAACGACTTGATGAGCAGCTTTTCATCTGTCGTCGATGAGCCATCGACGATACCTGCTGCCATCTCACCCGCAGCTTCCTGAGTCTTCTCCAACGCGAAGCTGTCTAGCGATTCAGGATCCGCGACAAGCTCACAGCTGGTGTCCAGCACTGAGCCTGGTGTGCCCTGACCGCCTTTGAGGCCTGGTTTGGTCATGGATGTTGAGTCTATTGGCTTGCGCTTACGCCGAAAGACCAAAATCGGCTCCGAGTCGTCACCGTTCAACATACGTTCAGGGTCAGGATCTTGACTCTCGTCAACGAGAGTAGACCGGGATGTGTGGGATGATGTGCTATCGACTCTTGGCAAGAATGGGATTTCGTGAACGACTGGAACGACTGGAATCCTTAATCTAGAATCGACGGACACGGATCGACGAATGCGAGAGCTGTTTATATCGTTGTGAATTGTCATCAACTTTTCCCGGAAAAAGTCGTGATGAGAAGTCTGTTGGGCGAGAATGAAAGAGGGGTGTTTCGTCAGATACTAGATTCTAAAATGCGAGGGGAAATAGTTATCACGAACGGCATCCTCCTGTATTACATTTTGCTGAGCTGCAATTCGAGTGAGATAACTTCGAATTACAATCAACGACTGGGCCTGAGGTAAAAAGAGCGAAAATGAATGGAAGGAAGTCTTCAGGCAGTAACCTGACTCACTTGGAACTTATTCTTCGTCTCATTCAACTGATATTTAAAATTCTCAATTGAACTGACATCGGCTCGGGACGATATAAGCCTTTGCAAGATGTTTTTCGAAGTCTTCTCAGATATCCACGCATTGATGTCCATAAGATTTCTGTGAAATTAAGATTCCCGTCAACGATCTAACTTTCGAAGCACTGAACGATTAGCGGAACGCACCGCATGAGCTCATCTATATGTTCCAACAGAAGATCTGACGAGAACTGGGTTTTGAGATTGTGGTGCGAGAGTGATGATGGATGCAGTTGATATAGATCTTGGTACGTTTTGTGGACAGTATATACCAGATCGCACGCAGCGAAGGCAAGCTGATTCAACACATCCTGGTTATCTTTAGCTGTCTAGTAGTAGATTATGAGGTGATCATATCGTAGACGGACCATACAACACTTACTCGGACTGCATCGAATATAGCCAAAGCTATTGTACACAGAGTCCCTAGATATGGGACAGTAGAAAACTGAGCGGTGCTTGCAAGAGCTTCAAGAATATGCTCTGATATATCCCAAGCGCAGGAACCAAGTGACGAAGGCCAGCGGTTTTGAGTAAGCCTTCCAAAAGAGGAGTGGGATCGTCTTTTTGGATGCTCAGGTGCAAGTAGAGTCAATGAACGTCCTCGGGAAAGCTCTTGACCTTTCGGAGATAATGACGATGATACTAATGAATGGTTTTTGTGTGGTTTCTGCTTTCGTGATCGACTTGGACTGAGAGAAAAACGATGAGAGAAAGCAGCTGGCGGTGAGAAGGACCGCCCCTTTCTTTCAGGAGACACTTCTCGTGGTGCAGCATCAACATGATTTAGGGCGAGTCTTGTAATACCCATTGCCGGTATCGAATTTTATGGAATAACAGGTAAAGCACGTCGAGATTGACAAAAGAGGCTTCGGAAAGTTTTGAGACATTCACCAAGTATATAAGCCATTGGTCGGTAGTGGAACGGTCCCGTTGATGTATTCTGCTTCAACGACCTGAGAGAAAATTCCAAAATTAGCTGAACTTGAAGGTAGATGATCTTTGATGACGTAAGCAAGAAATTCCTGTTGAACAACAGCCACGCACGAAACAGCCTTGAGTCCAAAACGCCTCCGGAGACAGAAGTACAAGTAGGCAAACGGACGCAGATCGGAAAAGAAAACACCGCCTGGGTCGTACTGCTTGCTTGGATGGTGCGTTCTGATATGTTATATCTTCCATCGATTCCATCTTCATACACATGAATTTGAAAACAGATTCTTATTGGAAGACTGATCCTTGAACCACGCAAGCTAGTCTTCATTACCGTTTGAATTTAGCAGTCTTCTGTAAGATAGACTCTACAGGTTCCTCGTCTTCTTCCTTCGTTATCTTATATTCTAATCGCTATCTTACTAGTACTTCGTATACTTCGAATAATCCAGCAAAATGATATCCGGGAGACTTGCTTTCTTTTTTTCTGTCGCTTCTCAATGTGCGTTTTATTTCTTCATGGACGAATATCAGTTGACGCGTCTTCATGATTCTCAAGAGCCTACAATTCTGATCGCTTTATCGTTCACTTTCGCTGTGGTCTTGGTGTCCTCCAACGTTCTTTCGGGTCTTTCGGTGGTCTCGCAGCGTTTCTTAGACCAGTGTCTCCCTAATATGGAAGAGTTCAGTCGTTGATATCCTGCCAAATATTGCGCCAACCGCTATTCAACGATGAGCAGGTTCGACCGTGACAGTCGAGAGGTTTCCAGTGATCGGCTGAAACAAAGAGGACCAGTGGATTGGGACTCGAGATAATGCGTCAGCTGTTCATCGTATGGATATCTGGTCCTCGCTGGAGCGCTACACGCCAACTTTTAGTCGCAGTGTGGTTTGGAAGCATGACTGTGAGTTCGGACCACTGTGACTATGCGCTCCACCCTTACTAACCCAAACGAATCCTAGGAACTTGTGACAATCTTCTTTCTAAGAGATAGATGAACTGACAAATTGGGCGGATGGCTTTCCTCCAGCCTACGGAAGTGCCAACGAGTTTTTCTCTTTCTGAGTAACGCTTGTTGGGTTGCTGACGGTCCAACTAGCGGACCTTCGCGTATTTTCTTGCACCTACCCGGAACTCCTGAGTTTCGCGTTTGGAATCATGACAAATGAGTTTCTCGATACCAAGTTTCTCCCAGCTGTTGGGAACGATTCGCCAACCACTCTCGCCACTGCATTTGTCGTCGGAGGTTTTATTACCGGAGTATGCTTTTGCCTACTTGGTACTCGTTAGAGCTAGTGGTATGCCTTGGAAGCCTCTGGAAGAACATCATTCCATCACTGACCTTTTTCGTGAAGTCTAGAATGACATGCATCGAATTCTAATGGGTTCCCGGTAATAAAACGTGGGTCGTATAGCGTGAATGGTAGGTTCTACAATTCAGTTTCTTTTGTACTGAACGAAATCATGGATGTACTTTAGGCAATCGGCCCCAAAGGAACAAATCCAGATCCCAGAATCAGCATCTCTTCAGCATTTTCCTGAAATCTATTGCTGTTGTTTGGGAACATGTGTCCACTTTTCGCATGCATCATCCAAGCGTTCATTGACCTTCTTTTGGAGCATGTTGGAATGGTGAGTTTCTACCCAACCATACGGCGCTTTATTTATGCTCGTGTATGGGTAGATTATAGGTGCTACAAAGTCCATGGCTGGAAGGATTTTTTCTTGTATTATGTAGTTGATCCCTGCTAATTCAAGAGAAATTCCGGAGGAAGAATGGTCTTTGGGGAAATGTATCGTCTCCAACCTGCTAATTTCCAGGAATGGTCATCATTGGGTTCGGAGGTGAAATTTTCTTGTACAATGGTTCGCGGGACTCAATCTGACGTTCTTGTCTAGTTCGCCCTCTACATAATATCTGCGCTCTGGTAATCTCCTAATGTGGGGGTCAAAAAACCCGTGCCTTGTTGACTGCATGGTAAGGATTTATCTAGAACGCTCCGAGTTTATCTATCGCAATCCTCGCAATCATTGGTGTACTGTGTTGTCAAAATGTCTCTACCAAGGCGAATGATACTTACTCACGTCTATGCGCGGCCTTGAACTTGGAAGGCTGGTTATGACTGACAGGCTATCTTAAGGCGAGATGAACCTTTTGCCGGTGCTGGTATGTTGTCGTTATGAGGTTCGTAGTATCCATTTTCACGTTATGGAACTGTATTTCTAAGCTGGGGAACTACCATATTCTAGAGGGCGTGCTATCGCACATCTATGTACTGGATTTGATGAAGATCTGTTGGGCATCCGTAAACGCAGAAATTCTCAGTCCGTCGGTATAACGGCGTATTTATACCATCTTCGAGGAATCATCATGCTCTTATTACATCGCTGCAAATATGAAGTGCCCGGTGCATTTTCTCAGTTTTAGAAGCGGCTTTCGCCACCTTCCTGAGCATCTAGTAAACTCAAACCGGATACTTCCTAGCAAGCTCCTCGAAATCCATCGCGGTCTCAGACTCAAACGTATTGGGCCTTGGATTTCCATGTTAGATACAAGAGGGAGGGGAAGGAACAGGAATGGCGAGCTCTGATCCGCAGAAGTATCGGTTTGATTCCTCCCAGGTTTTCTCTTTTTCTCTTTCAAGTATGTACAACGTCTGTAAACGCAGTTCGGGTACTAGGCAGAAAATTGAATCAGCCTTACTATCAGAAAGGATTCACTTTCTCGAGCACGCTGAAATCTTCAACGTATCAAAATAACGCGATGGGGTTTATGCTCAAACGATGTCCTTTGATATCGTCAACGTCTGAAGACTTTTCGATTGTACTGAGAATGTCTCATCGGAGCACTCCGAGGGGCATAGACTAATAAATGTATGGGAAAAGGAGGTAAGGAACTCTAGTCGCCCATTCCTTCCATTGGTCACTGAATTCGTTTACAAGTAGGACATCCTCTGTGTGGGCCCTACTTACTCCACCGAAACCTACAAAGCAAACATAAGCACACGGATAATCGACTCATGATCCAAAAATCAAAAATGACGCACCGAGAGTCCCCAGCCATAAAGCACATCCAGCCGTAAACGCCTTTCCAGTCCAGCTGGCGAGCATACCACTCTGCCTCATAAACGAATTTGGCCCGCCTTGCCAGATGAAAAGCCCAGCAATAATAAGTAATACTCCGGTATATGACGGGTGCCTTTATATAAGGAGTCAATGTATCACCAGCAATATAATGACAGTTGCATACCTCACGATTCCATATGGCCCACTGGTGACCAACTTATGCTCTTTCTGCACTGCGACTTCGTACGTGAACATTTTGCCAAGGGCCCTATAGCAAGACCAACGCAATGCGCCGCCAGCGATGATCAACCCGGTACCTATACAGAAGTACGGGTCCAGCTCTCCAATCTGATTGAAGTTTCCATTCGGAACCAAATGTTTCAGGATAGAGGTCGAGTACTTCCAGTTCGGGATATTTTTGGCTAGAATTACAGCGGCTTCTGCACCTCCGACAAGCCATGTCATTCCCTAAGTACGAGGTAAGTTAGTGCGAATTTATGCTTTCTGTCGTCGGAAGCTCACCTTTTGCCCCAGCGTAACGAAACCGATGCTCCGGAATAAAGTCCTGTCTACAATACCGTCATAGTTTCTGGTGGATTTCGGTGGGGGATTTGGAGACGTGAATGCTTTATGATGCAATGCAACCGCAGAGAAAATCAAAGGAATGGATAACACGCATGACGCGCCCATGATACTTGCTGCTTTGGTGAGTGTGAGTGAATATAAGATGGTTCCTCCAATTTCCTCCAACCCTATGTTATTTTGATGTTCATTCTTCGTACTCACGAGGCTCGGAAACGCTTGAAGCCTGAAGCTTGAGCCTGGGTGCTTCTTGATTTTTAAACCTTCTGATTCACGTTGCGTATCGCTACCAGCGCTTACCCCTCTTCCCACCCGGTGCCATATCACAGGCTGCGACCCTTGTGGTGGTTTCTACGTAATCTCCGACACTTCACCTCATCTGCCTTCTACAGCTACTTGGTTTCAACAAGGAAGAATCTGGGAGGGCTTGCACGGTGAAGCCATGGCGCCAGGATAATGGGAAATGAAACAAATATTGTTGAGAATCAGATATGTACGACATCGGAAAAGGTTCAAAAAGCGCAGGGAAGGCGAGACGTGTGGTTTTTGATATGCCGCAGCCTGCCGAGTACTATTTCAGCGATACAGGCCCGGTTACAGGGTATATTAGGGTAATATCTATGAAATTTTATAGGTTACCGGTTTCGGAAGATGGAAGGAAGCCCTAGGAAACCGGAGACCCTTTACTGCTTCAGAACCTGAATGTTATTCACCTAATACTCAGAGGTGTGGCAGAGTGACAAGTGTGGCCTCACTCCTCCTCCTCATGCGGGGCTTGTTGCTTCTTCTCAAGGGTCGACGGACATCTACCGAGTCTGAAACGGTTGCTTTGGATATAAGCCCCAATCGCTCGCCGGTCATTTCTCTTTTGGTAACTACCTCATCGATTCATCGCAGATCTCTGTCAACCGCTGGTGTATCTCATTCAGTCCATTAACATCGAGCAGGAAAAAGCAGTGGTGTCACCTGGATGTCAATGCTATATAAAAACTCTATCGATACGTTAAGAACCCCCACGCCGCTTCACATCAGCCCTATCCTTACGTTCCTGCATATACATAAGTGGGCAGGAATTGGACTGCTTGAAATTTCGCTCTCAACCCATGGTCCTCTCATTCGCTCAAGCAGAGCTCATCGGCTTGATCCTCCACTCGTGCCTCTTCGGTCAGTATCATTCAGCTCATTGTCACTTCAACAGTAAATGCTAAGATAAAGTATCCGAAAACAGGGCTTTATTTGTTCCTGTTCTTCTCAAGTCTTCCGTTCAACATTGATATAGAATTCAGTGTCAGGCTCAAAGCTTTCAACAATGGTATCTTGTTCATGGCGTTATACCGACGGATAGTACGGGATGACTCATACTTGTATTTAGTTCTGTTAACATCGAACATCCTTTTGTTTATGCTCATCTCAGCGGTACGTCCTGGTTTCGTTTACTGACTCATACTGTACAATAATTTCATATGATTTAGCATTGGGTTGTGCAAATTGTACGGAGTCAAAGGGCGTTCATTGGCACAGTCGGATCTGCAGGGGATGCAGCTTCCGCGTACTATGCTTTCCCCGCGGATTCTATGAACTTACTCAAGGAGTCGCTGTATTTGGCACAGACATTCATCGGGGACTGTACAATGGTATGCTGCTAAACTCAAGCGGTTTGACCTTCCTTGTTAGATCTTTTTGCACACAGATTTATCGACTTTGGATTGTGTACAATAAGAGGATGTATGTGGTCTTGCTTCCTGCACTCCTTATGGCAGTATATGCCAGTAAGTTCCACCAGCACCGATGAGTAGAGATTAAATCTGACCAGGTCCTGTACTTGCTGTGGCTAGCAAGCGCCATAGCTGTCGTGATTGCTCTGGGAAAGACAACACCTGGCGAGAATATATTCATATCTACGGCTGGTGTATGGGCAATTCTTGTCTTTTCAACAACTGTCGCGTATGTCTTTCTAACCCCCGTATCGAGTCCGTTTCTCAGCTAATATCAATCATTTTCCTTTATAGTACGAACCTCCTGACTACATGTAAGTGAGGAATCATTGTGGCATAGGACTGAAGTTTACTGACAGCGACGCAATGTAACCTAGCCCTCATCACGGTCCGTATCTGGAGAATCAAACGCAAGGTCAGAGGGGTGGCCCTTCAAACTGTTGGGCTGGCGGTGAGTTATGGTAATTGAAACTGCTGCTCATTCCATTCTTAGCTTTTCTATGGTCTAGTCAATACTTCACATCATAATTGAGAGTGCCGCGCTTTATACGTAGGTTTTGACCTCCTTTTGTTCGAGTTTACAGTAACGCCGATGTATACAGGGTTACCGCATTGCTCACCTTGATTGGTTACTCCACCGAGCAGCTTTGGCAGTTCATCACCATCGACATGGTAAGAGCATTGATAAAGATCTATTGGTTCTAACTGATCAACGGAATGTTTACTGCATACAGATCAGTCCAATTATTGTAAGCAACTCCCTCCAGCTTTCGCAACATGTTCAATGAAGCTTTCTATTTCAGGGAATATCGTTCACGCTGATATCTGTACGCGTGAGTCGCGGTACAACTAGCCAAAATGGGTACAGCACCCACGACACTCCGAGCTCGAATGTTGTTCGTATACGCGGTGTTGAAAGTCGTCGGGAAGCTATCGGCCTCGATACCATATCCGTTAATGTTACTCAGCATGTCTCGAAACACACTGACCTCGAAGACGGTCTGCATGAAAGCGGCGCTGGTGAAGAATCGCTATCAGAGTCAGATCAAAAACGACATTTCTGATTAAGAGACGGGTATAATGTGCGATGATCAGCAAGGATGGAAGAACAATACCCTGCCACCAGAGAGTAGTAGAGTGTACATCATGGATTTGGAACCACCGAAATGGATATTGTATGACTATTTTAATGTGTGCATCAAGCTGCAGTCTCCTGAGATGGGTTGTACTCTTCCCCATAACTGTTGTGAATATCCGTTCCCATACTCGTCGCAGTTTCATTCCCAGCTTCAGAGAGCGCAAAACCAACTGACGCAGCGTGAAAAGTACTTAAATGGTTGACCACGTCTTTTTGATACTTCTCTGGAGAGCCTTTTTGTGTACTGAGAGCGAATAGTGTGTCCTTGCGCCATGCTCGTCCGTCAACAAGCCTGTATATAATCATATAGCTTGTAATTTGCTAACATTATGACAAAATGATTTAGCTTTCTGATGAAGATGAAGAAGTGCAGTACGGATACCTGAGCAGCGCATGATATGAACAAAAGGACCTGATTCGCAGGATTGTTGACGGAATAGGTGATAAGGAACAAGAAAGCGCACACCGAATAGATCGCCGCGGATTCAACGACGATGGTAAGTAGCGAGACGTATCCTTTAGCGTGTTCAGCAGGTAGAGTGTCGAGAATCTGCTTCCTATACGCCAGAAGACGACCGGTGATGAGGAAGGTCATAATGATATTTACGCCGAGAGAAATGGAGTAATAAGACGTTCCGAACGCAAGAGGAAGTTTTGAGTAAAAAGAGAGGCCGGGTTGACTCGATTCCAGAGTCCAGAACGTACCCATGACTGAGAGGACAAGGTTTTAAATTATGGCTATCGCATTGAAGCGATGAAGACTTACTGAAGGAGGCCAAGAGAGTAAGTGTAGGAATAGCAGAAACCAGGTAAGCGATAAGTTTTCCTGCGGACGTCCAGATCACCCAGCATCTCCATAGCTTTTGAGAGAAACACATGTAAGTATGTAATATATATTGCCGGCGAATCGCTTACCATGAGAGCGTCACAAAGGAATGTCAGAGTGAAAAGGCAAGCGTCGAATGTAGTATTCACCGCCCAATTTTGCGTCGCTAGGAAGAATGGCCACGGTCCCCCTGATAGATCTTAGTTGAATCAAGACGAGTTTCAACGTGGGTGTAAACTCACCGGGATAATTTCTGTTGTCGACATACATAAGCTGAACAGTGCGGGCTTGAACGATTAGGAAGATGGTGGAGACCGAAAGTAATAGTGTGATGTATGCAAGGAGGAAGAGAGCCTTCCGACTTTGCTTCCTCCGATTCCAGAGATAGATCGCGCATGAGTAGAAGAGCACCAGTTGGATACCTGTAGCTTGTTCGGTGATGCTGGACGATCTACTGGAGAGAGATAACGGTAACTGACCATAGCCAACACCACAGGCAACATCCCCAGCAAGAAAGAAGCGTTCTAGTTGAACGGTTGACTGGGGCTCATCTGGACCATAGTATGGAGCCATATCCAGAAAATTTGGTGAGGCCGTAAGCTCAGTCTATCTGCAGTTTTTATATTATCCATACTTAACGTTATGGGACTTGTATATGCTGTTCGCTTTGTTGTGCAGAACATTTGGTGAAACCGAGAGACCATGCACTGAATGGGTTCGAGTCCTTGTGAAAGATGAAGATATCAGATATTGTGGCTGGAAACTGAGAAAAAAAGCCGGAAGAAATGATGGTTTGAGTATGCCTCCTTTTCGAGGACAATTCTCTCATTCTCGCAAATTTATGAAGCTTGACAGCCAGTATAGATGGCTGTGAAGCCAGGCGACTGATGTACTGAATATATTCGAGTCCCTATTGAAGATGAAGGAAAAATCAGACATCGTTGTTGGAAAATGAAAAACAATGTTGGAAATGGTGATAGTTCTGGTTTTCACCTTTCTCTCATCCTCGCATCTCCACGGGGATAGACAGGCAGAAACGGCATCTGAATCAGACTTGCTGTTCATATACAGCATCTGCAGTTCAAAAAACAGCTCTGATACCCGCAGTGGGGGATGTGAAAAAGTCAGATGAGGTCAATCAGTGACCATCTGTAAAACCTGGATTTTCGGCTAATCACTGGAGAGCAGCTGACAGCACTCTCCAGCTAGTATCCTTGCTCTGGTGAACATCCATGTTTTGCAGATGACGGAAGAAAAGATGGAATGAGATGGTAAAGTAGGAGAAGATGTATTGGATTGCCTCGGGGTAGTCAAGGAACGAGTTACTGATGAAAACATCTAATGCAATAATTCTCCAAAATACGCCTTGCCACAAGTTAGTCTTTTGGCGTCCGCAACTTCAAGGTACCGAAAGGGTTGCAGTTCTTTCGTCAACCAATTGTAGGGTGTCAGGCAATATAATATAGAATATAAGGTACAAAGAAAGAACCTGCTTTTTTGTATACTTCTCATGGTACGTCTCGTACCGGAAAGACTGAAGCTTGAAGCTTTTGAGGTTCCGTGGGATGAAAGAACTCTGCTCTATCTTATCTTATCCGGAATTTGTTATTACTTCCGTCCGTCTCGGGTCCGTCTTTTGGCGCTCTTTCAACCTTGACACGAAAAATGTTGCAGTTACGGTCTCGATTTCGATTTCGGTCATTTGGATGCTTCACCGCTCAAAAGTCAGGTCTTACTTTATCTACTTTGGAATCTGACTCAAAAGCATTACCTTTCCGACGACTAGAGCCAAGCAGGCTACGCGTACCACTGTTCTCCCTCGGAGGATGTTAGCTCTTAGATTTCTTGGAATTTAAGAGACTATTATCTGAACTCACTTTAGGGCTACATTTAGGAAAAACGTCGTGGGAGATCCGTAGAAGGTCTGTCCCTATAGTAGTCAATGAAAAGGAAGTATCCCTTTCGCCGTTCGGACTTGATGACATCCACAACACTTCATCTTGGAACGCGGCGTGGTCCTTACAATGGCGGGCTTTCAAGAAAACAGTGACATCATTTCTATGTTCATGTTGTACGAATCACTGCTGACTGTACGGCGTAGCATTTTCGAAGACACGCAGGAGAGTCTCGGTAGAACTTCAAATGGACTACGTCAACGTGATATTCGCCCATAGGCCTGATCCAACTGGTAAACGGGTTCCGCACTGCTATCCACTTCATGCTGATTTTGGCCCTGGGCTTGTAGTACTGATGGAAGGAATTTTCCGCGCTTTCGACTATGAGATTGAGAAAGGCTGAGTAAGTGCTTTGTTTATTGATCTTTGAGGACAGTCGGGGCAATATATATTGTAGGTGTTGTATTTCGTCTTTCGCAAGTGGGATTCTTACCGGAAAGGTGAGTGATTTGAAAGATCTCCGTGAACATTTTTGATCTACCATTCAGTATAACCATGCAATCCCGCTTTGACGTTGAATCTGAGATACTTTATGCCAGCTGTACAGCTGAGGGCCGAGAGAAGATTCGAAAAGTGAAAGAGTTGGGATCTGTCGTCAAAGGTACGCGCTCCCAATTCCTTCGAAAAATTCTCATAAAAATTCTGCCCTTAGAATTGGAAACCACGATAGCGGCTCTTGCTTTGACCTGGGTAGCGAAGCACCCTGATACATCAACTGTCATATTGGGCGCAACAAGACCTCAGCAGATTGTCGATAATTTGAAAGCAATATAAGTGTTGCCTAAACTCCTGCCACCAGTGATGGAGAAGATTGAAGATATTCTGGGAAATAAGCCTTCTGGCAGTGTATGTGCCTCATCATGACAGTTTCGAAGGCCTTGATTCATTCTTCTTCATGTATAGATGACCTATCATCCACCATTAGATGAATTCGGACGACAATGATATGGCCTGAATGACAGGTAACCAGAGGAAGTTTCAAATACTGTGACCAGCATGAACATTTACATACATATACTCTCCATCACGTCTCTCTGAATGTGTCACTTTAATCATTTCTTTGTCCCATGTTCTCGTCTGTTCTCGTGCCTCATTAGGCCCTATTCTAATCTATTTAGCTTTGGCTTCATCCTAGGCCTAACCTCGAGACCATCAAGCTTAAGGTACCTCAACAGCACAATTAATCTCAATTCAATTCTGAAGCCTCATGACAAGTTGTCTATGTCAAAAATTGCTCTATGTAGGCAGTGCTTTCACTTCTCATTCATTGCACGTTTGCACTTTCAGACGTCAACTTGCTAACACTACCCTCAAGTTACCTCCTCTCTGTTCTTCATCAGTATGAGGATATCGACCATTCTCTTTCTCGTTACATTGTTGAGTGGGTCGTGCCCACCAGTGAGCTCACAACTTTCAAATGGCGCCTTTCTTCCTCTATTCGTCGAACCTCAACCAAATTGCACTGCTTGGGCATTTACAATCCAGACGTAAGCAACTTTTGAAAATCTTGATGAGTCTACCTGTACTTATGAATGGCTTTCCTCTATTGCCTAGAATCTTGGTAACTGCCGAAGTCAAAGTATTCACCGTAATCAACCCATCTAATGGTCCCGGATTAGCACACTCCCAACCACCAGCCGATTACCAAGCGTGTATCCCATCTCTAGTTGATGCGGGTGCGAAGCAGAGCACCTTACATTTGCTTGGATACGTCGACACTGCCAATGGTCAACGCAACTTTGTGGAAGTTTTGATGGATATCGAGACGTATGCTGGCTGGGATGAAGGGTATCGACCGGAGGGGGTTTATTTTGATAATTCTCCTACTGGTGCAGCATATTTGGCGCTTTTCAATGAGTATGGGAACTCTGTGAGAGAGTTATTTGGTGAGACGGGTATGGTTAGTAGTTATTGTTCTGGTTTTCCTCGGGGTTGGACTGATTTGGCGGACTGCGATTATATTTACAGGTTGCTTTAAATCCCAGTGCAGTACCAGATTCTGGATACTTCACGCTCTCTGACTTGATAGTCACGGTGAACGAGGATTACAATATATTCAAGTAAGTCCACTTGACGCAAGTATTCAATTTGTCCAGACTGCATGGTCATGATTTTTTGATACACCTAGTTTCTCAAACCTTCCTCTCAGCCCCTCTACACCAGTAGAGAAACAGATTGTCATCCTCTACAATGCACCCAACAACCTTGATTTCTCCGAGACAATTGTGGATGAGATCTCAGCCATCGCGAACATCAAAGCTTGTTTCATCACGCCTTCATCGAAAGATACTGAATACACTAGTGTACCGGATAGCTTGTTCCAGTTGTTGGGCTCACTTATCGGTATGTTCAGGTATTCATTTGTAACATTACGCTAACATAAAACCACGATTTTAGCTTCGCAAACTGCATGAGATTATTGGGACGTTGTATTCCTGAGCATAGATGTATATTCCAGACCTAACAAACTACTCATTGTGATAATGAGAACCTTGACAAGGATACTTGGGAAACTACTGCTGTGCAAGATATACACATCGTTGATGAATGCCATTCTCTTTGAACTACCTCATTCCGACTGAGATCAAGAGCTTCAAATGATGAGCTATGACAACAAAATTGTCTTGCTCAATGATCATGAATGTAATCAGGGTGGGCACTGCAACCACATTAGGATCAGCCAAAATAGTTCTTACACTTGAGATTCTAGGTAGCATCATTATAGTGGAGGGAATATGTCAATTGCCATTGCATGCTGAAAGTTGATCAAATGGAGGAAATTTCGTATGAGCCTGAGGGCATCTCCTGTCCATCACAAAAGATCAGCATACAAAGAAATTGAAGTGTAATGTAACAGTGTAAGATGTTAGGGGGTCTTGCATAAATTACAGCCTCGTAATATTCCCTTGAAGCTCCAATGGTTGAGATTTTTGTCATACATAGGTTCCTTGAATTTGAGCGCTGCGTTGGATCTTGTCTACTTACCCATTGCATCTAGACTTCAATTCCAGGCATTTCATTCTGTGAGCTCACTCAAATGATGCCCTATTTCAAGCTGTTTATTTAACCTCAGGCAGGATTGCTCAGCCTGAACATATAATCCAGTCTTACTACATTATGCCTTTTCCATCTCCAAAGTTCCCTTCATATGGACAACCATCCCTCACCAATCCTGTTCACAGAGTACCTCTATCTCGACTATCACCTCTCAATTTGTCAGTTAGAGAAATATCTCAGTCACAAACTTTGTTCCATGTTCTGCATCCTCCTGCGCCCTGATATTCTTGCTCCGACGCAATCCAGCGCAACCTGATGTATGTCATAAATTCCTGACCCGATGCAACCCAGCGCAATCCTGCGTCCCGATGGACGCCGCGGCAAGATTGGCCCCTGGATCGAGGCTTTTAAGATAAGAAAGTAGTATTGAATGATGACCTGATCTTCCCAAATTCGCATAAATAGCAGCCCTAACCAATTTGTTTCTGTCGTTCTGGTAGCTCCTGGTGGCTCCCTCTAACCTGCGACTTCTCCCTTCTGAATTTCAAGAAAACTTCTGCTGGTCAGAAACTTGTCCCTGCAAGCAACTCTTGATTGTTACACAATCTCTTATGATGTGCTTGCACACCATCTTGTCGCAGTCTTTTATCGGAGCGATTGTCCTGCTTGTGGTTGTTCATGCCATGCCGACAGACTCGAAAGTGAAAGCAGCTGCACCTGTGCCATTAGGAGTTATCAACCCTCCAAAGAAAGATCTATGGTGGCCACTGTTAGATCAAACGGTACGTGTCTACTAGAGCTCTTCCAGTTTCAGTGAATTGAGTTCCATCAACGTAGCATGCCCCTTGGTTGAAGAAGATTGACCTTGACCCAAAAAATCCGGAAAAGCGCTGGGAGTGTGGAGAATCATATGACAAGAATAGCGAAGTTTTTGGTAAGAGTCATTGCTTTTCTATAGCACGGAGGGTTTAACAATGATAACGGCACGTTCCGTGGCTCTGTAGCAACTGACTTCACGCGGAAGATGCTCAAAGCAAAGTCGATGGTCCCAGGGAACCCTGGAAAAAACAACTTGGGTATCTTCACTCTACCGCATGAAGTCAGCGAGTTCGAGTCAATTTTGGGAGATGAAACAGTCTTGAAATTGGTAGATTACAATTGGGAGGGTTCTTCATGTGAAGTCTTTGCCCTTCGGAAATTCGCAGAATTTCAGAAAGCCAAAGGACAAACACCTACGTTTGTCACCAGTGGCTTTGTGAAGTTCAAAGATCCCCCTAGAAAGAGTGGCCTCGTTGTCATGCGCAAAGTCCCTGGAATGCCGCTGAAGGGTACAAAACAGTGGCAGGAGGAGGGGGGTCAGAGGCAGGAAATGGTAGACAAAGTCTTCAAAAATATCGCGGACTTTGATTACGAACTCATCCAGGTAACTGGTTATGTTCATGTGTAAGACCAGTCTTTCTACCCTTCCAAGTTTGGCAAAAGCCCTTAACTTGTCTCAGTGACTTTTCCTCAGGAAATTTTCTAGTTGATGCAGATATGAACATCTACCCGATAGATTTTGGTGCACCGTCTATGTACCCTGTGGAACGTATACCCACTCGCAGTGAATTCGTGAGTATACCGAAACGCACATTGTTCCACCTGTTTATCAGTTTCTCACACAGGATGCTTGGTTTTTGAAGCGATTTGACTATATATGGCACACACAGGGAGGAAAATTGCAACTCACCCACTTGATTTCACCGAAGAAAACTTTGACATGAGCGATGTGAGTGGCATCTTTGATGTACTGTTCGTTCCGACTGATATTAATGAATTCCTGGGCACCGTTGGCTGGTGATTACAAGTAAAGCATGCAGTTGCTGTGTTCCAGTAACATATGGCAATTCGGGTCGGAAATAGCAATGGCTGGGGGCGGGGGGAGTCAGCTGGTCAAAGATCTCGGTTATGGGTCGTCAGACGCACGGTATATTGCACTTGTATTTGTGTTCGTAGTCTCTGATCCAAGGTACAGTAACCTCTTTTGACTATGTAGAAGTCCGGAATTCTGGCGTGAGCTTCAGGGTAGTAGTCGATAGTCATCCGCGGCAATGCACCATCCCAGGTAGTACATAGGTGTTACGTGGAAGCAGGTCAAATCAAAGACCCCTCGTCGCAATGGAGGTTCATTGAGCGGAAGGAATTTGCCATGAGAGCATTCCCTGTCCAGGATGGATGAGTTATGTAGGGTCTGAAGCTGCCGTTCGCGCGTACGGAGTATTACCTGAGGTTGAAGTTATTGAAGCACAGATGATATAGAGCTCTGCCCTTCAAAATGGAACCGATCCTTGGGCTCGAGCTTGGAAGAGTCGTAGGCATGTGAGAAGGAGCTAGTCGCGAAGGTCATCGGCTGGAATGTACCATCCCAGATAGTAAAGAGGGGTTACAGGAAAGTAGTTTTGATCAATAATGCTTCATAACAATAGAGGTTCGCTAAGCGGAAGGCATTTGGCGTGAGAGCATTTCCTGAATGTTATATGGTCAGGTAGAGGTAGACAAGTTTGACATTAATATCATACTTTGGAACATAATCTCTGACCCAAGGTATCATGACCTCTTTCGTCCAAAAGGTCGCCATTTCGCCTGAATGGTAGTCGGGAATCTCATCCTTGAGCGGAAGGAATTTGAGCGAGTGCATTGATGTTGATGCGAGCTTCTGATGGATGGGAGCTCAAGAGGAAATCGGTGCGTATTTAACACTTGCTGATGTTCGTTCGACAGTTGCTCGGACAGCATAGAGGCTCCTCAACCGATGATCGTCTTGCGGGAGTATGCATCAGAGAGGACGATACCCATGGATTTTGCCGCTAGTGAAAGGCTAGAGACCTTCGAGCTCTTGAGTCTTAAACGCCTCAACTTCTTTCCGCATGTCGCCGGCGAGACCCGTTAAACGCTCTTAGCAAGGGGTAAAATTCCTTATAGACTTTGTTGTTGAGAACACATGAATTATATTCCACATACACACCAAACTTCTTTGAACCTTGAATTTCTACAACATCATTATTATCTTCTCTCTAAACACTTCCCTGTGTATTGTACTTAGACCTACAGCCGCGCTGAATTGGCTGGACGACTACAACGAAGGACAGCAGCTCTTCTCATGCTCGTAGAGGGCGGACCGAGACGGGAGCTTACGCAGCGATGAGAGTCTGGAGCTTGCCACTTTTGAAGGCGGCTTGGGTTGCATCGTTTCCTGCAAGGGGGAAAAGAAAGTAAGAGAGGAGTTTGCGCAATAGATAGTGTGAAGCAATCATACCACCGATGTGTTGCTTGTCTAGTAAGAATAACAAGAGCAATCAGAGTATGTTTCGGTACAGGAAAGGAACGGATACGGACTAACGAAGATATTCGGGACAGTTCGTTGACCGGTCTTCTGTGCGAGATATGATTGAATCTCAGCGCCTTCTTCCATTTCGTCTAACCTAAAAAGATAAGCGCATGAGTAACGCTGCAGACAAAGAAAGGGACGACGAGGAACACAAAGTGACGAGGATGAATATCGAATGACGAGGGTGACGCGATGATGATGAAAGAAAGAGTGGTCCAAACACATACTCAAAGATCTTGGTCGGCACATCAGGATACTCTTTCTCAAAAAGCGACTTGGCAGCTCTGCAGTAGGGACACCAGCTCTTGGAGAAGATCGTGACAGTGTTCTCGTCGATAGATGACTAAGAGCGGATGTATAGGGTTCGATGAAAATAGGACGTATGTTTGATAACGACAATTGGATGCATGTGGTCAATGGCAATGAAGCGATTCCAATGGTGGGAGAGGGTTAATCAGCCACGAATCACTTCCTACACCGTAGTGGAATGGAGAACGCACGTTAACAAGTTCTTGAACGGCCATTATCTTCAACTGATTCTGTGATGGTCTTGAGGACGAGGCTTCAAAAGGCTTTGAGTGGGATATGGCGGCCGTTCAGAGGTTTTATAGTGAGATTGTGGGAGTACTGGGATAAGGATGACTGAGCCTTTTAAGAAGGTCGCCCGAAGAAAGTAATGGTGTCATGGAAGGTTCGTTGACAGCTCACGTGGGTATTCATAATCGAATTAGTGATTCCGGTCGGGATCGGCTTTCCGTCTTCCAGCCTCTTCTCCTCGTTGTACACGCACTACTTGCTCGTCCCGTTCTTGCCATTAGGATCATGCGGCACTAGTTTGAGGTATCTTCAATCTCTGTGAGCCACCTCACACAATGAGACAACATCTACTAGAACGAGATTGCTTCGCTGCAAGGGGAAGGAGTTGTAAGTGGAAAGAGCTGTAAGTGGAATTCATAAGACACGGACCGTACACGGACCCTAGTGGCAAAGGAAGTTCGAACCTTGCAGGCAGCAGCATGTAACCCTTCAGAAATGTGTGATTTTTTATTTTGCAACCACTGTACAATGTATACCGCCCACAAAAAAGAAACCAAGGACGCACAAGTACATGATTCAACCCGGGATCGAACCAGAGACCTTCTGTGAACAAACAGTGTTTCCACAGATGTAAGACAGATGCGATAACCACTACGCCATTGAACCAACATAATTAACTGACAGCTTCAACACCATATAGAGTTAGACCATTCAGTAAGTCCACCATTGCAGGAATTGCCGCTGTTGTCACTATCTGCGGAATTGGTGGAAGTGCTGCGATAGCACCTGCAACCACTGGCGAAATTGTTGCTAGTCTGGCATAAACTCCTGCGTAATTGACATCCTGAACGTTCAATGCATGGAGTTGTTTGGCAAGATCTTCGACACTATCCGTCTGCGGCTTCTCAACAATCTTTGTCCTCACTACTTGCTTCACCGTCTTCTTCCTCTTTGGCTTCTCTTCCTCCAACTCTTCACTCTCACTTGAATCACTATCTTCATCATCTTCACTTTCACTCGTGGACTCAATAATGACAACCTTGCCTTTCTTCTTCTTCTTTGGCTTTGTGAACATTTCGGCAATGGGGTCATCGGACTCCATGCCCAATACGTCGTCACTAAAGACTTTGCAACCCATCTTGAAGGCTAGTTCCATGTCCGGAACTGTGGTCCTGTCAAATGTCAAGTCCTTTAGCTCAATGCAACCAAGAATCTCCTTACGGTCGTGTTTATAAAGACTGTACCAGAAGTAGCAGTTTGACTCATCCACCAAAACCTTCTTATCGTCTTTCAATGGTCTCGACATTACTCGGAACTGTTGGTAGTACTAGATAAGATCCCCTTCCTCGTCAATTCGGTTTTTTGCATTCTTCTCAGCAAGTTTCATCAAGCCTTTTACTGTGTAACGATGTCCTTTCTTGGAACCTGGGTAAGCGTCGAACAATTCTGTCTTCATCTTATTCCAATCTTTTCCCCCAAAGCCTTTGAGTGTTTTCCAGTAGCTGTTAAGATCATGTATACCGGTACGCCATGCCAAGGGCTGATTGGTAACTAAGGGCGGAAGCTATGAGGGGACAGTGGTGAAGTTATTAACAACACCACCGTTACACCGTTAGTCCCCAGAGATCGAGGATAGAGAAGGAGAGAACTAGTAGCAGCCAAGTCGGAGTGGTGGTAACACCGACGACAGGGAGCTGTAAGACCTGGGTCAAAATAGGTCTTAGGATAGGTGTTGGTATGAAGAGTTTATGTTGTAGCGTGCTAGGAGCAGGCTGGAGCTTGAAGGGAGCTACGGAAACCG